>VMDO01019323.1:0-39829 GCA_007922755.1 Pedetes capensis | reverse complement strand
GGGTGTGTAGTATTATCAATACATTGTTAAAATTAATATTAATGTTAAGAGTTTATTTTTTTCTTGCTGTGAATCCTCCTTGTGGTGCTTATTTTTCTGTAAGGAAGCACTGGTATCGGGGGATGGAGTAATCTGATTCCCTAGTTGGCAGCTACTAGGCCCTCCTTTGTGGCTTTGGCTGCTTTGAGTGAAGGAACTGTTATCCAGATGAGCCACCCTCACACCAGGACCTGCTGTTGTGAATACTCATCCAAAGGAATGAAGTTATAGAACTAACACAGTTTGGTACAGTTCCAACTCCTGGAGGAGCAGCCCCAGCCATGGTTGTTTCAAGTAGTTTGCAATTTTCTTTTTTCTTTTCTCTTTTCTTTTTCTCTTTCCTTTCCTTTCCCTCCCTTCTTTTCTTTCCTTCCTCTCTCTCTCTCTCTCTCTCTTTCTTTCTTCTTTCTTTCTTTCTCCTTCCTTCCTTCCTTCCTTTTTTTTTTTTTTTTTTTTTGCTGTCATGGGTCTTGATGATCTCTAGATGACCCTGTTACCAACCGAGGCCAGAGGGGGAGCACTTCCCCTGATGGCTCAGAAAAGGGACTGCTGTGATTGGTGAAAACACAGGGCTTCATTTCTGTGACCAGGCAAAAGGGACTGCCGTGATTGGTGCAAACCTAATTCTCCATTTCTGTGATTGGTGCAAACTCCCCTTTTCTGGCTATATAAATAGGCACCTCAGCTCACTTGAGTTGAGCTGGCCAGGAGATACTCTCAGTACCACAACTTGGTATTGTAACATTAGGCCCAATAAAACCCTTCAAGCTTTCTCTCAAGTGGTCTTTACCCACTTCTAGTAGTGTAGGCTGAGCTGGTAAGATGAAGAAAGAAGTGGGGACAGCAGAATAGCAGTGACAACAGTGGCAGAGACAGTGAAGCAGGAGTGGAAGAGGCAGCAGAGCACCCAGAACACTGAGCTGTGGAAGAAGCAAAGCAGTTGACTGCTTGACAGCTACAGAGGAGGTAAGGCTGAAAGACCAGTGACTGCTGGCGGCGGCAGCAGCAGCAGCAGCAGCAGGGCTGTGATAGCTCCTTCTAAATTGTGGCAACAGTACCAGTGGTATAGCAGTAGGAAGCAACTGAACAGTTCTGGAGAGTGACCAGGGCAGGAAGAAGAGGTGGCAGAAGAGAGAGAAAGGGCTATAAAGAGCTAAAAAAGAGAAACTGCAGGCCCTGGGCACTGGAAGAGTTCCAGAGAGCTGCCAAATCTTAGAACCAAGGGTCTCAGACCCTAAGCCTAGGAGCTATAACACTAGCCACTGTCTAAGAGGGATCTCAATATCCAGTCCTGCCTGGATACTATAAAGCCTACTGCTATAGAAGACTGAGGGGCTGGGATTTAGCTCAGTTGGTAGAGCTCTGCGTTGCAGTCTCTGAGGACCTGAGTTCAATTCCCAGCACCACAAAAATGGGAGAAGGGCCTGGCAATCCACTCCCAAGGCAATCTCGAAACAGTCAGCCATTGAAAACCCTGTGAGGGTCACTATGAGTTGGACACCGACTCGACTGTACCTAACAACAAGAGATTGGATTTTCCTGTGCGGTTTTTTGGAGGACACACTTCAACTCACATAATGAAATAAGATGAAAGATAGCAGGAAGAATAAGCCCAGCCAAAGAAGGAAATAGAACACTTATTTCTTCTGAGTGTTCCTAGCACTGTTGTCTTCACCTCTCTGAATGAGCTCAGAGAACATTTTAGGAAAAGAAAGAAAACAGTATGGCACAACCTAAAGGGATCATTTATTTTTATACAGTAGTTTTTTTTTTCCCAGAGTGTTTTAAGTATATTATTGTTCTTCTATATGTTGTTTGCATTCTTGTATGTTTGTAAATGAGACACAGAAAATTCTTTAAAATACTTAATCAAGAAAAAGAAATGGTTTAAACTGACTTCCAATAAGTGATTTATCAGGAATCAAGACAGGATTTTTGGCTGGTTAGGATTCCTCACATAATCCAAGCACAAAAATGTTCTTATTAGGAGCTGGTCGAGAAGCAGGATATTGGATTTCTAAGTTAAAATGTGAAACATTTCCTGGTGAGGGAGAAGGATGTGGGAGTTTGCATTATGGCCTGAGTTCTTTGCTACTCCTGATATCCACATGCTTTGCCCTGTAAACTTGTAGTTGCCCTGACTTTTAAATGTCACTTGATTTGGTCAAAAGATGGAGTCATAAGTCACGGTGTGCCACTTCTGAGTTTCTATGTTGAGACCTTGCATGCTTCCTCTTGATTTTTTATGTGTCTGTCATTGGCATGAAGAGAATATGTCCAGACTTGCCTCCTGGTCAAGGAGGAGGTAGAGACATATGTGGAACAGAACTAAAATCTACCTAGCTCAGCTGATCTCCACCAGGCCACAGATCTCTGAGAGTCGGATATTGTTGTTTTCAGTCATTGAGTTTTGGGGTAATTTGTTACACAGCATTATTCTAGCCATGGTTAACTGATACAAGGCTAACACAGACAGTGAGGAGGAAGAAACGTAGTTACTTTCGGTCGACCTAGGGCTGCTATCTTAGGATTCTCTTTCCAGGTATTACTACATTATGCACCTCTTACTTTTCTTTTTACTTAAAATTCAAAGTCCTGTAGGAATTTGTTGGAAATGCAAATTCTCAGGGCCACTTCCTGGTTTACTGAATCAGATATTTTTGGTATGCGGACCTAGCTGACTGTGTTTTAACAAGCCTTTCAGGTGGTTTTAATGCCCACTAGAGATTGAGAACTAGTGCTTTCTATACAGTAGTCACCTGAGGGTCATTTACAAGACACAGATGTCAAATTCTTCAGTTCTCTCCCCCGAGGATCTGGTTCAATTGAGCTGGGGTGATGGATGGACAGCCCATGGGTCGAAATCTTTCCAGGTGGTTCTAATATGCAGACAAAGTTGAAGACCATTGTTCCAAGGAGACTTAATCCAGAAAATAGTATGCTTCCATTTGAAATTCAGTATGGGAACAGCTTGGGAATTACAAGATTGGCTAGACTACTCAGGAAAGTCCAGTCAACCTCAAATTTTGTTCAACCAACCTGACACTTATCCATCAAGAGCTTGTTCGTACTTTTAACGTGACAGATTGAGTATTCTTGACTTCTTTTTCTATCATGTGCTGTCTCAGTGGCCTGGAATGATTCCTCCTTAACCATTTACCTGGTCCACTCTTATGTATCCTTCAAACCCATTTTTCTGTCCCTTCTGTTACTGATGTCTTCTTTGTTCTACGAATTGTTATCTCTGTTGGAGATCTCATGTCAATGATTACAATCATTTTCTCATACACATGTCATTTTATTAGGCCATGAGCACCTTAATGTCAGGACCCATTTATTATTTATTTCGTATCACCAGAAGAACATATACCCAAATACACAGAGGGAGAACCTTTGGCGTATAGTGAATGAAATGAATTAGTTGTATGGCTTCTGTGTGTGGATGCCTTAGCTTTCTGTCCCTATAACACTATGCCTAGGTTCAACAACTTCTAAGGAAGAAAGACTTATTTTAACTTAGGGTCCCGGAGGTTTCAGGCCATGGTCAGTTGGCCTGTTGCTTTTGGGCCTGTGGTGAGGTAGAGCATCAAAGTGGTGGGTGTGTGGTGAGGCAAAGCTGCTTATCTCTTGGTGGTCAGAAAACAAGGAGTGGGCCACACCCCCAATGATCTCACTTCCTTCCATTAGGCCCTACCTCTTAAAGTTTCCACCACCTCCCAATAGCACTACAGGCTGATGACCAAACTATTTATTTATTTATTTAATTTTTTGCAGTACTGGGGGTTGAACCCAGGGCCTCATACCTGCATTCTTTGCAAGTGCTGGACCACTGAGCTGCCACCTCCAGCCCATTTTTTTTTACTTTTTGAGACAGGGTCTCCCTAAATTACGCAGACTGCCTCTGGTCTTGAGCTTGTGATCCTCCTGCCTCTGCCTCCCCAGACTCTGGGATTACAGGCGTGCACCACATGGACCAAGCTTTTAACACGTGGCTTTAGGGGGATAGTTCAGATCCAAAATATAGCAATGGGCTGCCTCCTTCACCTTCATATATTTTTTATTATCAATTCTTCCTCTAAATACACTACATATACCAAATTTTTTTGTTGTTAGATGTCATCAAGTCACATCCAACTCATAGCAACCCTATGTACAACTGAATGAAACACTCCCCACCACTGGGCCATGCACAGGATCTTTTAATGTTTGAGCCCGTTGTTGCAGTCACTGTGTTTCTTCTCATTTTGAGTTGTGCCACATCAGCAAAAGGAGGTCCCAGGAGCTTTACAACATTCCAGCCATTAAGGTTGACACTACTTTGAGGAGGCCACTCTTCCCCAGTTGTTTCTTGAAGCCTTCTAGCCTAGAGGGCTCATTTTCCTGCACCGTATCTGACACTCGGGCTGGGATTTAGTTCAGTTGCTCGATCACTGCTCTGCAGTCTCTGAGGTCCCGGGTTCGACTTTGAGCACTGCACAAATGGGATAAGGACATGGCAATCCACTCCTGGGGCAATCTCGAAACAATCAGCCATTGAAAGCCCTATGAGGGTGGCTATGAGTCCGACACAACTCGATGGCACCTAAAGATGACGAATGACAATGTATCTGACACTGCTTCTCTGCTATTCATAGTGTTTTCAATGGCTAATTGTTTCAGGAGTGGGCTGTCTAGTCCTTCTCCGTAGTCTGTCTTAGTCTGGAAGCTCAGCTGAAACCTGTCCACCATGGGTGGCCCTGCTTTTAACTGAAATTCTGGTGGTATAGCTTTCAGCATCACAGCAACACGCAGGTCCCCGCAGCACAACAAGCTGACAGACACGTGGGGGACATATAACAAATATACCCCATTAAAATTAGACCTCTTCAAGGTTTTCTTTCCAGCATTTCTTCATCCTTGGTGTGTCCTTTCCCTTCTATTACTTCCTCTGCCATGTGTGCTCTGACTCATAAATATGTACTTTTTGATCCAGTCCTTCCTTTGAGACCCAGAACTATATTTCTCATTGCCTGCTGGAATAAATAGAAGGTTTGCGGAGACTCAGAAACGAACATACCTAAAATGAAGTCCCTGAAGCCTTAGGTCTTCCTTTCTGTTTTCCTAGGCACTGTGTAGAACCAATACCTTGTTGTTGTTGTTAGGTGCCGTCGAATAGCGACCTTGCATACAAAAGGCAAAACACTATTGTCAGTGCTTCTCTGCTATTCATAGGGTTTTTAATGGCTGACTGATTTTTGGGAGTGGGCTGCCGCGTCTGTCTCCCAAGCCTACAGCACTTAGTGTTCCCAGGTGGTCTCCCATCCAAGTACTAACCAGGTCCAACCCTGCTTAGCTTCCGAGATCTGACGGGATCGGATGCCACAGGAATACGGCTGCAGGCCCCAAAACCACTACCTATTGATCAGCAATTCTAGATACCTGGCCGCCAGTAATAGTGCCTTCACCAACCATCATGGGTTCGGTGCTGCGGAGGCCTTCGTTGCTTTCTCTGCGTCCATGGTTTTGGACCCACCCTTGTAACCGCATCCTATAGGCCCCCTTGCTTCCTGTCTTCTAGCCAATCATTCAGCCTCTGCATCACCAGAATTATGAAAGTACTGAGACACAGCTGGCAGAACGATGCTTTTGCTCAGATCCTCCTAAGCTTGTCCTTAGGCGCTTCTTTGGGGGTGGTAATGGGTTATAGCTGTGAGCCTGGAAAACAGAGTGACCTTTGAACTTGGTCCCCTTGCCTCGCTTTGTTTGACAGATGCCACTTGTCTTTCCTGGGAATGCCCCTCTTCCTCAGATTCCTCTGGCTCTTGGTCCTAGAGTTTTTCAGGCGATGCCAGAGCCACACCTGAGAAAGGTCATCTTTTTGACCTCCTGAGGATCCTTACGGGCAAACGAAAAATCTCCGGTGTAGCTGCACTTCTTAGCTGCACTGAGTACAAAACCCACTGACAGGAGCCCCCGAGGAAATCCTTCTGAAGCAGTGGGTGTGCGCAAGATAAATAAATAGTGGAGATCCCCTGTTGGGAGCAAGGCTGCAACAAGCTGTGCTTTAGAGGTGCCTGGCTTGTAACTCGAGCATGCATTTTGCCTCTGGGCTTCGAACCAGAAGCACCTCTCCTTACCGCCGGGAATGTGGAATTGAAAGCTCCCACTGCTCCGTGAAGCCAGAGGGTTTCCGTACAATGCACCATCGTGCTCTATGGGGCTCCCATTGGTCCGTGAAGCCAGAAGGTTTCCGTACAACGCGCCATCGTGTTGTATGGGGGCTCCCATTGCTCCGTGAAGCCAGAGGGTTTCCGTACAACGCACCATCGTTTTCTATGGCGCTTCCCCTTCCCTTGGGGATGGCTGGGACCAGAATGGGCGGGGCCCATGGGATGAAAGGCCAGCGACCTGCGCTCTGCGTTCCTGCTAGTGGGGCATCCAGGAACCATGGGGGACCCTGCCTCTGCCTGGCTCCTCTCTCACTCTGTATCACTCATGATTTTCATATGTTTCGGGTCTGTTTTCAGGCCCCCCGCCCCCAGCCGCAGCTTGGCCAAGCTATAAAAATGGAGAAACTTTCATCTCCTCGCCAGGAACAGGCCCCGTGCTCCCTTGATCATCGGGCAGCCTGGTCTCTGAACTCCGTCCAAACTGTCTGTCTACTCGGGATTCCTCCTCTCCCCAACCAAGATCAGCCTCCCAGGTGTGGCAGATGATTAGTGCAGAGGAAGGAGTTATGTACACTGTGATTAGCGCAGTAATAACAGTGATGTTAATAAGGAGAAGAACTCGGCGCTGACAGCGCACCTGGGCTGCAGCGAACGCGAGGAAGAGGCGAGCGCAGCCCACGGCGCTGGCCTTTCCTTCTTTTTATCGTAGCACTTATTATTCTCTCTCCCCGTCTCTCATATTACAACAGGGACATGTGTTGTCTGTGGAGCAGATGAAAAATTAAGCAAGCACAAATAAATCAAGGTAAATTAACCATAATCCTGCTATGCAAAGTTAACTGCTATTAATTTTTTGTGCTTTTTCTTTTTAATATATATCTGACACACACACTCTTAGGTTTGCATATCTAAACACATTGGTTATGGGTGGGTTTCATGCTATATATTTAATTCTATATCATCTTTTCCCTCTGGATGTGCTAGCACAAGGACTTTTCTACATCATCAGATATTTTTCTATGTTTTTTTCTTTTTTCCTTTCTGGTACCAGGGAATTAAACCCAGGGCCTTACACATGCCTTTGAAAGCTCTCTACCCCTGAGCAGCATCCCCAGCTCATTTTTCAATTTTGTTTTGAGACAGGGTCTCACTAAATTACACAGGCTGGCTCTGACCTTGAACTTGCGATCCTCCTGCCTCTGCCTTGGGAGTCGTTGGGATTACAGGCTTGTGCCACTGTGCTCTGCTTTTTCTGTGGTATATTTTAAGTATTGTTATTGTTAGGTGCCATCGAGTTGAGTCCGACTCATAGTGACCCTCATAGAGTTTTCAATGGCTGACTGTTTCCAGATTGCCTTGGGCATGGGTTGCCATGTCCTTCTCCCATTTTGTGGTGCTGGGAATCGAAGTTGGGACCTCAGAGACTGCAGAGCAGTGCTCTACCCACTGAGCTAAATCCCAACTCCCCATATTTTAAGTAGTCATAAAGAAATATGTATTCAGCGATGTTGGGTCATTTATTACTGGGTAGGTCTGTTGTAGCTGAGCTCTGTGGCTATGAAAATACCACAGAGAAGGAGCAAGGAACAGAGCAAAAGTGGGGAACCCATGGATATCGATCCATCAATCCAGAGAAGAGCTGACTGAAGCTCACTTCCCCCAGCCTCCATTCCCACTATGAGGAAAAAGGGGGATGGGTAAGCACTGAGCCAGTCAGGTGGGGACACCTCTTGCTGAGGACCAAGGGGATGGAACAATCTTCCTGGGTCTAGATCTTAACTCCTTAACCAGATGAACAGAGATGACCTAGATATGGAGGCAAGGGAAAGGACGGATCCAGAAGAGCTCGTGGTCCTTCCTGCCGCCCCGTGGGAAGGCAGTGAGGGACCTGCCTCCACCCGGAAGTGTAAGCAAGGGTGACAACCCCAGCATGGAAACCCAAGACCTGTGCGCTGAGGAGTAAACCAACCTGGTGAGAAACTTGTCTTCCTGGGTGCAAAATAGAGCTTGGGGGCAGGGAATGTAGCAAGTCAAAACTTTTTCAGTGAAAAAAACAATCACCTCTTTTACTTTCCTTTGTTGCCACAGCTGGATTAGAAAGAGCAAATCTCTTGTAAGGGGTTGGAATGGTGACTCCATGTAAAGGGATCTAAGGGATCTTATTATTCAGGGACTGAAAATGTCCTAAAATAAACTTATGGTGATGGTTCAACTTCTAGTAAAGTTACTAAAAATCCTTAAATTATACCTTGAAATGAGTGAATATTATGACACATAAAATGCCCTCCTCATAAAGGTATCTACATATAAAATAAAAACATCTAACTAAATAAAGTCTAGTGTGACATAAAGGAAGTAGACTTTTTAAAGAGCTCTGGACAGCCAGGCACCTGTAATCCCAGTGACACAGGAGGCTGAGGCAGGAGGATTGTGAGTTTGAGGAGAGAGGCAGCACAAGTAATTTAGCAAGATCCTGTCTCAAAATAAATAATAAAAAAAGGGCTACAGGTTCAGGTTGGTGGTAGGACACTTGCCCAGCATGTATGAAGCCTTGGGTTCAAGCTCTTGTAACAATCCACCCTAAAACATTTTGAATAGATACAGATTAGAGACCAAGGAAGGACTTACGCAAATCAAGATGGCAGGAGGCATGGTGTTTATCATCCCATATGGCATCACACACAGGCGGGTGCATCAAAGCCGCTGAATGTAGCAGAATTGCCCTAAGACGTACTCTCATCTGGACTGTTTTTCTTGTCAAATGGCTTGTCATTTCCCAACTTCATCAGTAGGCATTTCATCCTTAAGTACAAACGGTGCCTGGATCTAGGGTAGGCTCTATGACTGGATCTAGGCTTTCCTGGCTGTATAACTTTGGGTGAGTCATTTTACCTTCCTGGGTCCTGGATTCCAGGCACAGAAAATGAAAAACATTGGCTCTCAAAGGCTTGTTGACTGCACATTTCACTAATTTCATGATTCATGCTGTATAGCTGAATTTGATAGTAAATTTTCTGCTTTCTCTTGTGCCCCAGGATAAGTACAAGTCACAGTATTGGGATGAGAATCCTAAGTAACTCACATGTATATTAGGAGATTAAAAAAATAATATTCCTGAAAGAGATTTGGTAAAAAACAAGTAAAAAAACCTCTAGGGCTGGGATTTAGCTCAGTTGGTAGAGCACCGCTCTGCAGTCTCTGAGGTCTCAAGTTCAATTCCCAGCACCAAAAAAATGGGGAGAAGGACGTGGCAATCCACTTCCAAGGCAATCCCCAAACAATCAGTCATTGAAAACCCTATGAGGGTCGCTCTGTGTCAGATACGACTTGACGGCACCTAACAACAACAACAGGGAGATATAAAATAGCACAAGATATCATCTGCCTTCTTCCCCAAATCAACCTTTGTTGCTCTTTCATAAACATGTCTCCTAATCTTGAAGAAATGCTTTTCATTTGCTGGATCCAGTGGGTTGCTAATTTGTTGGTTTAAACTGATCTTTATTTATTATTTATTTATGTTGAATAACTTTTTTTTTGTAGAATGGGGGACTGAGAGCCTCACATGTGCTAGGCAAGTTCTCTACTTGAACTGCATCCTCAGCCCAGCTTTTTGAGACTGAATCTCACTAAGTTGCACAGGCTGCTTCTGACCTTGCATTTGCGATCCTGTTTTGGCCTCCAGTCACTGGGATTATAGGCATGTGATGCTGCGCCCGGCTTGGTCTTTAAAACAAAAATTCTGTCTAACTACAGAAACATCAACAGTATCCTCATTGTACAATAGAAGAAAACAATATCAACAACACCAAAATGAGGAATCTTAACTGTATACTTAAAAAGGGCAAAGAATTCTAGAAAGCTAATGGATGGTAGAGATGAGTGGTTTGCAATGCCGAGGTTTTGCTGTTCTGTGAGCCTGCAAAGCAAGACCAAAATGTTCTGTGTTCTGGCGATGGTAAGACAGAGGGACGTGAGACATCTCCTTTCTTGTTCTTTACAAAGGCCTTTCGAGGGTGGACAGGGGCAAGACAGGCACATGGTTCTTGTTGTTGGTGCTTAATGCTGACAGCAAAGAATCGATGAACTCAGCCTCTGTGAAAAGGTGGGAGGAGAGGAGATGGGCATTACTCAGGGCTGGGTGTGGGTCTCAGGGTTCAAACAAAATACAAAGGGGCATCCATGGGAGCCATGCAGACATAGGTAAATATATTAGATTTTAATACTGTTCTGAAGTATCAGTTTGACCCTCAAACTTATGCCCGTATCAAGTGGCCAGTCGCCAAATTGGCACTTTGCTTTGTGCTGCCTGGCTAGCGCTTAAGGAATCTTTTTACTCTTTTTAACTTGATGAGTGCTGGCTTGTATTTGCACAATAAAGCTCAACATCTTGCTGTAACAGCCCTTCTGGCTGCGTTCCCAAGGCCCTTCCTTGGCCAGCGCTCTCGTGGCTGAGCAGGCTTGAGGTTAGGCTCACAATTTACTGGACCTTAGCTCTAGGCGAGGTGGGTCACCTTGGAGGATAGGTGAATAAGAGAGGTGAAATGAAAGAAATACATCACTCGCCCCACTCCTCTCCCCCATCCCCGGTGGTTTGAATGCAGATGTCTTCCAGATTCAAAAGGATCCCTGCAAAAAGCAGCTGCCTGGACGCCTTAGTGCTGTCAGTGACTTCTCCCTTCATTCACACGCTCACCTATACACCTCTTCATCCGTTCGGTCACGCATTTCCCTCTCTATCTTCTGGCAATCAACTCTACAAATGCCGATTGGCTGTCTTTATGTGTCCAGAGCTCTACTTGCTTCTGAAGAATAAAGATGTATCAGATATGGTCTCTTCTTCCTGGATGCTCACTAAATGTTGTTGTTGTTGTTAGGTGCCATCGAGTCGGTATCCGACTCATAGCTGCCCTCATAGGGTTTTCAATGGCTGACTCTTTCGGGATTGTTTTGGAAGTGGATTGCCAGGTCCTTCTCCCATTTTTGCAGTGCTGGGAATTGAACTCGGGACCTCAGAGACTGCAGTGCAGTGCTCTACCAACTGAGGTAAATCCCATCCCATAGCAGGTGTAATTAAACTCATAATTGCAACTTAGTGGGATAAGGGGTACTACAGAAGCTTGTAAGGAGTACAAGCGTGGAATGGTCAATCCTGCTTGGAGAGCATCACAGGGGGCAATATCAGGCAAAAGATTTAAATCTTTGACCACCAAATAAAACAATTCTTTTGGTATGATCTACACATACATGCTTATTATTCTCATAGGTAAAACATTTGACTTAAACCGGAAAACGCCCTGATGAAGAGTTATAATTCTGCACACACATGCAGTATGTGAAGGGGGTGGATCTTCCAGAGTCTCTTTCATGATGCTCTCTCTCTTCGTTGGAAGTTTGGAAAGCTGATCAGATGAACTGATTGCCTGGTGTGGAGGACAGAGGGCCAACAGCCCATAGGTGGTATCTGTGTTCTTAAGAGATGAAGACCAAAATAGTATCCTGCCAGTAGCTTTGGGGTTTCCTTCCACATTTAACCAACCCTACCACTCTTAGCCATAGCCCTGTGGCATCTGATCCCGTCAGATCTCGGAGGCTAATCAGGGTCGGGTCTGGTTAGTACCTGGATGAGAGACCCCCTGGGAACACCAGAAGCTGTAGGCTTGGGAGAAGGACCTGGCAACCCCCTCCCAAAAATCAATCTGCCATTGAAAACCCTATGAACAGCAGAGAAGCACTGACAATAGTGTTTCCTCTGTTGTACAGAGGGTCGCTATGAGTCGGCACCTAACAACAAAAACAACAACCACTACCACTCCCAAGGGGCTGGGATTTAGCTCAGTTGGTAGAGCGCTGCGCTGCAGTCTCTGAGATCCCGAGTTCGATTCCCAGCAACACAAAAATGGGAGAAGGACGTGGCAACCCACTCCCAAGGCAATCCCAAAACAGTCAGCCATTGAAAACCCTATGAGGGTCGCTATGAGTCGGATACCGACTCGACAGCACCTAACAACAACAACAACAACTCCCAAGGCAAGGATGCACAATTCTAGTGGAAAAAAAAGGATTCTGCTATGCCTCTTTGTTATTTGCATGTTTGCCAACCATTTAGGAGATGCCTTCCTCAAAGCTCAGCATAAGGATCAGACAGGAAATGCTTTCTTTTTTTTAAGAGACTATCGACATTTTCCTGAACAAATAGCAAAGGCTTCCTTCCTTGGTTCAATTCCGTTTCTCTTGTTCATTCCACTTATACTCTTTGAGGGCCTCCCGTACATCAGTGCTGTGCTAAGCCCCGGGCCCACAAGCTAGGAGACCCTGGGTGGTACAGGAAGGCGATGCTTCTCCCGGACTTTCACACTGAATTTTGTTTCCTGCATCCTGTCCCTTTTCCCTCCTGCTTTTTTCCTGGTCACATTATTCTTATTGTGTGGGCTTGGGGCTCACCAACGCCCTTCCTCATTGGTCAGGTGGCTGCTCTAATAGGATCAATCATAATCAATGTGCCTGGGTAGCTCCTCTATAGGGTTCTAAACAATGTAAGGACTTAACTCTAAATGTGTCTGTCAGCTTTTTTGCTGTGGCAGCTTGCATGTTGCTGTGATATCGAAAGCTATGCCACCAGTATTTCAGATACCAGCAGAGCCACCCATAGCGGACAGATTTCAGCTGAGCTTCCAGACTAAGGCAGACTAGGGAGAAGGACGCAACAGCCCACTCCCCTAAAAAGTAGCCATTGAAAACCCGATAAATAGTAAAAAAGTATGTCAAATATTGGAAAATGAGCCCTCCAGGCTGGAAAGTGTTCAAGAAATGACTGGGGACTCTACTTTGCTTCCTCAAAGTAGAGTAGATCTTATTGACAGGAATGGAATAAGATGTCTGGGACCTCCTTTTGCTGATGTGGCATGACTCAAAATAAAAAGAAACATAGTGGCTGCAACAATGAACTCAAACATGAAAAGAGATTATATAGGGTAGTATTTCATTCCATTATACATAGGGTTGCTATGAGTCTGACCCAACTCAAAGGCACCTAACATCAATAACAAATGCAGCTTAAGCTTAATTCAGGCACCCAACTGTGTGGCTGCAGTATGTCCTAAATATTGACAAAATATTTACACTTTCCATGTTTTTTTTCCCTGTCTCCAGCAGGGTTAAGATTATAGTCTAGGGCTAGGAGGAACAGATGAAAAGTGGAGTTTTTCCTTGCCTTTAAACATTTGAGTGACCTTCCTGTTGTGTTGTTGTCGAGTCAAATCTGACTCATAGCAACCCTATGTACAGCAGATTGAAACCTTCGTGTGTGCCAGGCACACAATCTTATTTATGTTTAAGACCATCGTTGAAGGCACTGTGTCAATCCATCTGGTGGAGGGTTTTCTTAGAGAGAGGTAATAATTCACTTCCTTATTCTTTCCTTGACTCACTGGATGCTAGACCTGGTGGCTCCCTTAGGGTTCTTCTAAGATGAGACCCTGGGGAAGAGCTGTCAGGGGAAGAGAAAATGAGAAACACCCAGGGAAGACATCAGCTGTGGAGTCTGAGGGAAGCCACCCCTCCCTCTTTCCCTCAGTAGTTTCCCCTCCAGGAGGAGGCACAGCATCCCCATCCTCCTGGGTACCAGAAAGGCTGTGGGGTCGCTCTGACACACTCATCCCAAGGATGAGCTAAGGTCTCTGGTGGCCCTGGGCGCTGACGTTATGATGGCGTCATCCCGTCCTCTCTCATCCACACACATCCACATTCAAATTGCAAATGACTCCCAATTATAAAATAATTAGAAGTTCCAATGAAGTTATAGTTTTCTCCATGTTTTGACCATATTTTGGAATATCAAATTACATCATTTTTTTAAAAAGTTTCATTTTTGTTTTGTGATCCCCGGCTTTGCTGGTGCCCGAAGCCCCTGCTTGGGCTGTGTAATGGAGAGTTAGTGCAGAGGAGTTAGTGGTCCCTGCCCCAAAGAAACTAAGCAAGCAAGGCCCTGATCCCACCCTTCTTTACAAGGGCAAAGATGGGTTCCTTTTAGTGCGAGGAGGTGATGGGGCTCCAGAGGAATGACTCACTGGGACTGAAAGCACTATAGACTGAGAGAGTCACAAGGATACAAGTCTAGTCATTTGCAGTGACAGCCCATTGTCACAGCAACCAGAAAGCTCAAAGTATGTGGGATCAGCACTTTCTGTTCCCATAAGCAAAACCAAACACAATCAGACCAAGCTATAATCAGAAGTCTGCTAAGCCAATGAGGAGCCAAAGCTGGGGAAGCGGATGGATCATTGGTCAAAGGTACCTCTCTGACTTCCATGTGCTGGTGCAGGAAAGGCTAGCATGGGCCGCCAGCTGTCTCCTGGTGTGGTTTTAACCCATTAACGTGCACCATCCTTTTATAGGACGGTAATGAATTCACTGGGAGAAGGACCTGGCAATCCACTCCCAAGGCAATCCCGAAACAGTCAGCCATTGAAAACCCTATGAGGGTTGCTATGAGTCGGATACCGACTCGACGGCACCTAACAACAACAACAACAATGAATTCACTGGGCTGGGATTTAGCTCAGTTGGTAAAGCACTGCTCTGCAGTCTCTGAGGTCCCGAGTTCGATTCCCAGCACCGCAAAATGGGAGAAGGACATGGCAACCCACTCCCAAGGCAATCCCAAAACAGTCACTCATTGAAAAACCTATGAGGGTCACTATGAGTCAGACTCAACTCGACGGCACCTAACAACAACAACAACAACGATGAATTCACTGATTATTATTTCTCGAAATTTACACCAGATTTGCCCACACACTCTTGTTATCACACTATATCTCAACCTTATCTCCCGCCAGCTGCTTGTTTTTATGTTTAGTCTAATGGAAATGCCACGAATGGAAATTTCATTATGAGTGAGTGACTGTCCTATACACAGGACGCTGTACATTAACGGGTTAAGACTGACCAATGGCACTGCTGACTGGAGGCTGTGTAGGTATATGAATATACTCAGATGAAGTGTGACTGACTGGCAGTGCTTCTGTTTTCCCTGGTTGAGTTTTTATTTTTTATCTGATTCAAGCTATCGCATGTTGTTCTTAAAATGTGATTCTCACAGGCAATTATTTTTCCCTCGTTTTCTGATTAATATTTTAGGGGAACATGGGATAAGGTAGCAAAGAAGAGAAAATAACTTACTGTAATTTTAAAGAAAAGTTATATTTCCCTGCATTTACAGATTAGAAAACAGATCAAGTTAGAGTTATGGTTTGTGAAAAAGCTGGGAACCCAATCAAAAATTTTATTTTATTCATTCGTTTAGCACATATTAATTGAGCACTTATTGTGTGATAGGGTTTGCTCTAGGGTAGAGAATAGGACAGCACATTTCTCGTGTTCTAGTGTGGGAGACACAATACAGAAAGGACAGCAAGTTTCTCATATTCTACTATGGGAGACAGACAATACAGAAAGAAACTAGTAAATAAATTATAATGTCAAATGGCAATGGAAGTAAATTAAGACAATATGATAATGACAGACTGTGAGGGGTGTTACTTCAAGAACGTTCTCTTTGGGAAGGTGACGTGTGAGTGGAGACTTGAGTGATGAGAAGGAACGAGTTGTTCAACTAGTGCAGAAAGAACATTCCGATGAAAATAGAACCATCTGGTGCAGAGATGAGGGATATTCCAATAACAGAAAAAGACTGAGAGGAAGAGTTTAGGATTTAAGACCATGGGAAATCCCTGGAGGGGTCTAAGCATGTGGGTGATATCCCCCGATTTGTGATGCTAAGCCAACATTGTCGCTGTTCTGTGGAATATGGGTTGCAGGGAATGAAAAGGGGAAACTGGTTCAGATCTGGATTTCCAGGTTGGTGCTGTTTTCTGTACGTGATCTGCCTTCTTTGGACTGTTCCACAGGTCAGTCCATTTGAAAAGAAAAACAAAGTATGAATTTGATATTTGATGGGTTAAATGGTTTCTTTTCTTGATGGGCTAGTGTAAAATCATGCAAATTCAGTCTTATTTGGGCACACATTAGAACTTGCTCTGGATTGCTTATATTTAGTGGGAAAAGTGGGCTGAGTTAAAATGGCTTAATGAAGCCTATTGGAGCCTGAGTTTCAATTTTAGGAGCCAAGGACCACTGGGCAAAGATTTCCATTCAGTCCCTGGGAAGGTTTATATATCCATTTTGCAACTTTTCCTGCAATTTCTAGCTGATCTGTCTTCCAAAATTATGAGAGGTGATATTCTTCTCCTATATCCACCCTAAGGCATCTGAGGCCAAAAGGTTTTGGACCAAATTTGAGGCAACATCCTCAGGAATGCTCTGAGCAGCCACCAGCCAAGAGCTTTCTGCCCATTTTCAGAAACAACAGAATACGAAGTCAAAGACTGCACTTGATTGTCTAAGTAGATCCCCACAGGAGTCCCAGGCCTCAGGTGGAGATTGTGGATATTCACGGACATCAGCTATCACTGTTCAGAAGTCTGTTGGCTCATGGCCGTCCATTATGACCCTAATTGTGTCTGAAGAAGGTTTATGATTTCTGCCTTCTTTTGGAATACCAAGGATACAGTGTAATTTTTATTAATATTTTCCTCTAGAAGGTTTATTTCTGATGCTTTGATTCTTCAATCTCTGTCTGGTTGAGCCAGGATTGGTAAAGACACTGAGGTCTGTTCACTGTAATGGTCGCTTTTGCTTAGGATGGTCTCATTGCTTTCTCTTTCCATTTCTTGTACAAAGTAGGATGGCATCCAACGCAGGTCATAACTCAAGAGAACGTTGTGTGAACACACTCCTTTGAGCATTTGCAGGAAGATCTGGGTGAACAAGAGCCACAGTAATCTAATCTGGCTACTGGGAAGAATAAATTACGGCTCTGTGTAGTGTACGTGACCTTCACCCCAGTTATATTTTTGAAATAATTACATGGGAGCATGTCAGTGGTATCCATGCGAGAGTTAAAACAGAATTCACAACTGAATGGCTGTTCACCCTTGGATGTAGCCCAGAGTCTGGAGATAAATCTGTAGTTCAAATAATAGTCTGAAATTCCTCCAAAGCAGGCATTTCATCCAGAAAAATGGTCCAATAATGTCTGAAATTGGGTAGAACAACAATCCAGCTGGGCTACAGCCTAAATTTTTCTACAATGGCTAATTATGTTTATTTGATGTATCTAGCCTGAATAGGGTAGTTGTTTAATTTTATTGATGTGTCATTTCAGTCCACTGGTAGATTCCAAAGTACATGTCCATTTATGCTGGACATAGATTTGTATAAATCGTTATTGTTATTATTATTATTTTGGTTAAACATGGCTCTGGTCATAGCACATTATCTTGGTGTACTGATGAAGTTTGTTGGCAGCTCCTGAGAGTTACTAATGTAGGAAAAGAAGGCAAAGATTTTTTGTTGGCTCTTAAAAATTAAATTTATGTTTCTCAATGTTCTTAGGTCATGTGAGATAAAATTCTCTCAAAAATATGTAACTAAAGACCAAATTATATACTGCTTTCAGGAGACACACCTTAAATGTAATTTATTCAACCATTAGTCATAAAAAAGCATGAATGACTATATTAGTATCAGAAAAAATAGACATCAAGGAATATCATCAGAGATAATTTCAAAATGATAAAACTAAAACCTGACAGAATTAAAATGAGCAATCCACAAATACACTATTATAGTTGGCAATTTTAACAATTATCTATTAACAATTGATAGCGCAAGCAGATGATCCCCAATAAGAATTAGCATAAAGCCAGGTTCTGTGGTGCACTCCTACAGCAGGAGGATTGTGAGTTCAAGGCCAGAGGTAGTCTGTGCAACTTAGTGAGGACTTGTCTCGAAATAAATTTTAAAATAGGGGGCTCAATGATGGAGCACTTGCCTGGCATATATGGGGCCCTGGGTTCAACCCATTAGCACTCCCCCAAAAAAATCAGAAACCAGTAAAATACAGAATGACAGATTGATTCTTTGAATGATCAATAAAATTGAAAAACCTCTAGTTAACTGATAAATTAATACTCCTATAGCTTGGTTGATAAAAATAGAGACAAAACACAGATTACTAATATCAGGAGTTATTATGGTTTAAATCTAAAATGTCCCCCAAATGTCATATGTTTGAATGTTTGGTCCCTGGCTGGTGGTGTTGTCTGTGGAGACTGTGGAACTTTGGGAGGTGGCACCTAGCTTATAGAGGCAAATCACTGGGGGTGGGCCTTTGCAGGTTTTACCTGAACCCCCGGTTCCTATAAGCTTTCTTTGCTTCCTGACCGGCATGATGTGAGGCTCTTTGCTATAGGATCTATTGACTGCCACACCATCATGTCTTCTCACCATTATAGACTGAGAGCTCCTAATCTCTGAGCCCCAATGAATCAGACAATTTGTGTCTGTCAGGTATTTTGCCACAGTGATACACAAATGGATTGATATGGGAATGAAGAGGGTTATCAGTATAGACTGTAGAGATATTAAGAAGATAATAGTATAATATTATGGGAAAAGTCCTTAAAAGCCACAAATTACCAAAACTGACACATGAAGAAACAGAAAACGACAGCAGTCCAAAATACATATGAAATTAAATTTATTTTATAATAACAATCTTTCCTTAAACAAAACTTGTACAAAATGGCTTTACTAGTGCATTCCATCAAAAAGTTAAAAGAGGAAATAAAACAGCTTAATCTGAAAATGTGAGGCCAGGATAACACGGATACCAAAACCAAAAAAGATATAAAACAGCAACAACAAAAAACACTGCAGAAGGATATCGCTCATAAACATGGATTCCAATATCCCTAATAAAATCTTAACTAATTGAATTCAGCATTATATGAAAATGATAACATGCCATGAGGCAGTGGGTTTTTCTTCAAGAATTCATAATTAGTTTAACATTAAAAATCAAATCAGTATATTCCATTACAGTAATAGAATAAGGAAAACAATTCATGATCAGCTCTGTGCGGAGAAGGCATTTGATAAATTAAAAAAACCCATTTCTCACAAAGACTCTTAGCAACTTTAGAAATAAACTAAATCTAATAATGAGAGACTTTGAAGAATTCAGCTAACATCATAGCTAACGGTGAAAAAGACCAGGTACTTTCCCCTTAAGTCTGAGAACAAGACGGGAATAAATACTATTGTAGATTTTATACTTGTTATTCTTGTTTTAGGCTGGGGTTTAGTAGAATGCAGCTCAGTGCTCTCTGAGGCGGTGGGATTGATCCCCAGCACCACAAAAAACAGGAGAAGGACCTGACAGTCCAATGTGTCATTGAAAACCCTATGAATAGCAGAGAAGCACTGAAATAGTGCTGGGCATGGCCCAGTGTCAGGGAGTGTTTCCTTCTGTTGTACATAGAGTGGCTATGAGTCAGACTCCACTCTATGGCACTTAACAACAACAACAACAACAACAACATTCTAGTATTGCTTGTTTACATGTATATGTGTGCTTTGATTTTTCTAATAACTTGTGCTTAGTTGTGCTTATTTTTGAACTTTATAAAAATTGGATCACACTGTACCTAGTTCTGGGTTATGCTTTTTTCTTCACTCAGCGTTATACTTCTAAGCTGAATCTATATTTTTGCAGTGGCTTTGTTCATTTATTTTCTCCTGTATTCCATTGTAGGAACTTACTAGTATCATCTAGATGTTTCTTTGTTTTTTGTTATTGTTAAAACCTCATTGGCCTTGGAAGCAAAATGTGGGATATCTTAGGGGTAAGCCTGTAAACAATATTGAAAAAGGGAAAATTGGGCTGGGTGCTGTGGCACCACACCTGTAATCCCAATGACTTGGGAGGCTGAGGCAAGAGGACCACAAGTTTGTGGCCAGAGGTGGCATGTGCAACTTAGCAAGGCCCTGACTCAAAATAAAAAACGAAAAAGGGGCTAGAAGTGCATGCCAGTGTTACAATGCTTGTCTAGCATGTGTGAGACCCTGAGTTCAACCCTTCAGGACTGAGGAAAGAAAGGTGGTGGGTGGGTGGGTAGAAAGAGAAAAGGCAGGAGGGAAGAGAAATTATATAGTTATCCTCTCTGGCCTTAGGGTTTGCATATCCAAAGTGAGCAAGTTTTATTCTCCTCTAAACTTTTTGCCAGTCTAGATGTTTCTGCTAATAATTCATGCGTGAGGGCTGAACTCCATGTCACTCATCCTGACACTTGCGGATCTTAATACCACTGTGCAGGGTCTAGCATATATGGAGGCATTTCTATTGCATCTTCAAGTCAATTAAAGGAGGCATTTCTATTGCATCTTCAAGTCAATTAAAGGAAGGAGGCACCAGAAATGGCCCATGCTTCTCAAAGAGAATAGATAGGAATCGCATCTTAGGCAGAATGCACCTTTTCAATAGAGGAAGAAACTGAATCCTGGAGAGAGAAAATAATAAAATCAGGAAGGTTATTAGAGGTATAGTGAAGACCCCAGCATCTTTGGGGTGAGCGATTGTCTCCAGATAACCAATTAGCATGCAAATGAGTTACATTAGAGAGAAAGTGCATGAACCTGCTAGGATCATTAATGCATTAACAGAATTACCTTTATTAGATTGTTTCACTGCTACCTCGGCAGAGACCAGGCCTGAGGGAAGGGGTCGCTGGAAGGGTCAGTATTGACTCGATCTTTACCATGGGCTATTATCTGGGGATGGCAGGACCCAAGGAAAGGCTGGGGAGATTGCCTGAGGGGTGGGTTCCAGAGAAGCAAATTAAATCTCTGGCTCCCTCCGAGGTTGGGGTTAGAGTGGGAGCTGAGGGCAAAGATCAGCACCAGCAGATTGGAGATGAGGGTGTTCGGAGGTGTGACAGATGGGTCTATTTGCTTGTGTTTGCCTGGACATTTCTGTGTGTAGGGAGAAAAATACCTACTTCATACTTCTGTTTAGGGCAGACTGTAATCATCACAAGGCCAAATACCTGAAGAAATGGTTGGGTTCTCTCTCTTCTCCATTCCCCGGAGCCGTGGCTTCTTCACTGGCACTTGCTCTTCCATATGCTCCTCCTTCTCAATGCCGCTGTCTTCTTTCAGAATCTTTACCAGTTCCATGTTGTTGTTGTTGTTAGGTGCCGTCGAGTCGTGTCCGACTCATAGCAACCCTTACAGGGTTTTCAATGGCTGATTGTTTCGGGATTGCCTCAGGAGTGGATTGCCACGTGCTTCTCCCATTTTTGTGGTGCTGGGACTCGAACTCAGGACCTCAGAGATGCAGAGTGGAGCTCTACCAACTGAGCTAAATCCCAGCCCAGTTTCATGTTGGATTTGTCAAGTTTTCACTGTTCTACTTGCCTTGACTCATCCATGGAATCTGCCCTATGCAGCACATTCACCATGCCACTGGCTGTTCACAACCCTACGGTGGCTCAGGACAAATTCAAGTGCTTGTGCGTCCCCAGCAAAGTGGATCTTCCAATATTGTTAATAACAGAAGCCATCTCACCCACTCATGGTTTTATTGTTTTCAAAGTGAATTCCCACAGGGCCTATACTCCCAGTGACTCAGGAAGCTGAGGCAGGAAGATCACTAGCAGACCTGTGGGTTATGGATAACTTTAATAGGAGTGTGACAAGGTCCACTTCATTTTTTGTTCGTTATTTAAAAAAAATTTCATCTCTGATCGTGCTGTGGCAGGTGGATTGGAATGGGATGGAATTATTACTGGAACAACAGCTACTGTAACTCTGTTAGTTTTTAAGAAATCAATGAAACCTTTGTATATAAATACATATTGTTGTTGTTGTTGTTAGGTGCTGTCGCGTCAGGTCTGATTCATAGGGACCTTATGTACAACAGAACGAAACACTGCTTGACACTGTGCCATGCTTGGCACTAGGTCAGGGCTTCTCTGCTATTCGTAGGGTTTTCAAGGGCTAATTGTTTCTCAGGAGTGGGTTGCTGGATCCTTCTCCCTAGCCTGTAGCACCTGGTATTCCCAGGTGGTCTCCCATCCAAGGACTAACCAGGCCAACCCTGCTTAGCTTCCGAGATCTGACGGGATCAGATGCCACCATGCTATAGCTACAGGCTAATTAGGATAGAAGAGGATAAAAATTAACACTAATCTTTCTGGCTGGACCCTGCTTAGCTTCTGATATCGTGTGGGATTGGATGCCAGGGTGCTAGGGCTGCAGACCCATATATGCATATGTTGTTGTTGTTAGGTGCCGTCGAGTTGAGTCCGACTCAGCAATCCTATGTACAGCAGATCGAAACACTTCCTGATTCTGTACCAGGCAAATGATCTTATTTATGTTTAAGCCCATTGTTGCAGACACTGTGTCAATCCATCTGGTGGAGGGTTTTCCTCTTTTGCGTTGACCTGCCACTCTCCCAAACATGATGTCCTTCTCCAGGGATTGATCTCTCCTGACTACATGTCCAAAATATGTAAGGTGCAGTCTAGCCATTCTTGCTTCCAAGGAGCACTCTGGTTGCACTTCTTCTAAGACAGATTTGTTGGTTCTTTTGGCAGTTCATGGTATATTCAATAGACGTCTCCAGCACCACAATTCAAAAGCATCAATTCTTTTTCTGTCTCTCTTGCTCAATGTCCAGCTTTCACAACCATATGATGCGACTGAAAATACCATGGCATGAGTCAGATGCACCTTTGTCTTCGATGTGACATCTTTGCTTTTCAATACTCTAAAGAGATCTTTTGCCACAGCTTTTCCTAGAGCAATGCGTCTTTTGATTTCTTGACTGCTGTTTCCACGGGTGTTGATTATAGCGCCAGGCAAAGCAAAATCTTGGGCAACCTCAATCTTTTCTCCATTTATTGTGAAGTTGCGTGCTGATCCTGTCGTAAGGATTTTTGTTTTGTTGATGTTAAGTCGTAACCCATATTGAAGGCTATGATCTTTGATCTTCATCAGTAAATGTTTTAAATCTTCTTCACTTTCAGCAAGCAGAGTTGTGTCATCTGTATAACGCAGGTTGTTAATGAGTCTTCCTCCAATCTTGATGCCGCATTCTTCCTCATAAAGTCCAGCTTCTCAGATTATTTGCTCAGCATATAAATTGAAGAGATAGGGTGAAAGTATACAGCCCCGATGCACACCTTTCTTAACTTTAAACCACTCAGTGTTTCCTTGTTCTATTCGAACAACTGCCTCCTGGTTCATGTACAGATTTCTCATGAGCACAATTAGGTGTTCTGGTATTCCCATTTTCCGAAGTGTTATCCATAATTTGTTATGATCCACACAATCAAATGCCTTTGCATATATGCATATATGTGTGTGTAAATACATATGTCTATGTACATATATGGGAGAAGGGCCTGGCAATCCACTCCCAAGGCAATCCCGAAGCACTCACCCATTGAAAACCCTATGAGGGTCACTATGAGTCAGATACCGACTTGACGGCACCTAACAACAACAATGTACATATATGCTGTGTTAGTCTTCCATTGCTGTGACAAAAGAAAAACCCAAAAATGTGATCATCAATTTAAAGGAGGAAAGGTTTATAGTGGCTCATGATTTGCTGAGGTTTGGGTCCATGATAGCTTGTTGCTGTCACTTTGCGCATGTGGCAGCACAGTATATAGCAGTGTGAGCACATGGTAGAGTAGATCTGCTCACTTCATGGAAGCTGAGAAGCAATGAGAAGGAGAGGGAGACAGAGAGAGAGAGAGAGAGAGAGAGAGAGAGAGAGGGAGAGGGAGGGAGAGAGAGAGAGAGAGAGAGAGGAGAGGAGAGAAGAGTTATCAGTGCCTTTGTATCTTTGTATCTCCTTCAAGTCCATGCCTACAATGACCTAATTTCTTCCCATTAATGCCCCCCTCCTAAAGGTTCCATCATCTCTCCTAAAGTATGGGCCACTTGGGGACATTCCAGATATAATCAATAGCATATGTATATAGATTTCATGCATGTATTCACAGTATAACTTGAAAATATAATTTTTCTTGAAAACACCATTTTTTTAATCTCACAACAAATTTTTGCCCTTCATCTTTTTTATTTCTTTATGACCCATAGGATAGTAGGCACTTTTTTTCTTATCAGAGGTGGATACAACTAACACTAGTGAAACAAATAAGCTGACTCTCAGGGGGTATTTATTTCCGACCCACTCCAAGTCCACTGTGAGTCTGGGCATTCTCAAGAATTCTGGCTGTTTCTCCTGGCTCTGTCCTCAGACCATGATCAACAATGGAGAGAGTGCTTGGGGGAGCCCCACCAGCTTTTAGATGTTTCAGCTGAGCAGGGAAATTTGTTACTTCTGATCACACCTTGATTTCTGAATGTAGGCACAAAATTCTCCCACCTAAGTCAAAGGGGGCTAGGGCTTAGCTCAGTTGGTAGAGTCCTGCTCTGTACTCCCTGAGGACCTGGGTTCCATCTCCAGCACCAAAAAAGAGGGAGAAGGACCTGGCATTCCACTTCCAAAGTAACCCCAAAACAATCAGCCATTGAAAACGCTATGAGGGTCCCTATGATTTGGACATGACTCAATGGCACCTAACAACAACAACAACAACAACAACAACAACAACAACAACAAAGTCTAAGAGGGTAGAAAGGAAACCTAGGTAAGAAAAGAGGAAGAACATGGGCAAGTGCTATCAGTGTCTACCTCAGCTCTCTATAAATACCTGGGGAAAGAGCAAAATTTTGCTGTTAGGAAATATGGTGGGCTGGGATTTAGCTCAGTTGGTAGAGTGCCGCTTTGCAGTCTCTGAGGTCCCAAGTTTGATTCCCAGCACCACAAAAATGGGAGAAGGATGTGGCAACCCACTCCTGAGGCAATCCCAAAACAATCAGCCATTGAAAACCCTGTAAGGGTCTCTATGAGTCGGATATGACTGGATGGCACCTAACAACAACAACATTAGGAAACATAGGAGACCTTGATACTCAGAAAAGATATAGGCTACAAATTTGGTACTCATGAATATCACTGCAGAATATCATTTCCCTCAGTGAACTTTTCCTACAGGGCATATGCAACCTTTTCTTCTCTTTCTCTTCCCATTTGATCATTGGCAGTAGTAGTTTCGTGTGAATCCTTGGAGATGCACATTGCCTTCCATAGTTCAAGGAGAGAGTTCTGATTTTTCTGTGTAATTTTTCAGGAGTTACTAATACTCATTGACCAGCAAATCCAGCAAAGCCTCAGGGAGATGTAGGGGCTGCCACTAGGTCACTCCTTTGGTTCATTTGTTGTTTAGCCTGTGTGATTCAAATTCTTGGCTCAGAGAAATTACAAATTGCTACATGGCATGAATCCTCAAGGTTACTCCCACCTATTCAAAACCACACATATTAAATTTTTGAATGCTCTACCGTAGAGCTAGAGTTTGGGTGACATGAGAGGTTTCTTTCAGTTCTGCATAGTTTCTGAGTTCCAGATAGCAATCATGGCCCTGAGCCCTTGATGGATTATGTCAAAGATGTGAGAATAAGAAAAAAAAAACAAAAACAAAAAACCTAACTTCATACTTTTTTTTTTTTGGTACTGGGGATTGAACCCAGGGCCCTCACACCTGCATGCTCTGCAAGTGCTGGACCACTGAGCTGCACCCCAGCCCATTTTTTACTTTTTGAGCCAGGGTCTTGCTAAATTACACAGACTGCCTCTGGTCTAGAACTTGCGATCCTCCTGCCTCCGCCTCCCCAGCTGCTGGGATTACAGGTGTGCGCCATGGCACCTGGCACTAACTTCATACTTCAGTGGATCCTGGGCTCCATTATTACTCCTGAAGTACCAGAAGACTGAGACAACAGCAGATGTTTTATGAGGGCCAGAGACATTGCTGCAGCGTTGTCTGGAGTACTAGGTGAAGGTTTCCAGGGCTCTCTTCGGAGCAGAAAACTCGGTTAGTGGAATGAGCAAGCAGATCCACAGTCCCCCGGTAAGCAGAGCACCGGTAACATCCTCAACCCTTATTGCTGGGTCAATGTGTGCGATGCCAGAGGCCCCCAGTGCTAAGCCCATTTTCCTAAGCTGGCAGCTTGCAAGGATCGGAAAATGATGCACATCAGATTAGCAGATGCAATTCATTCTGCTCCCAATGTACCTTCCAAAAGCCATTCGAGGTAACATTCCATACTGGACTGCCTCGAAAAATGCAAAACAAAGCCATCGTGGGTATGTGGGAGTGCGCATGTGCGTATGTGCGTGTGTTTCTGTTGTTCATTATGACACTTTATTTGGATGAGAAAATGCCTTCAACAAAAACACCAGCAGACAGCTTAGCAATTGGTGACACTGCTTGGAAAACATTCAAAGGGAATCTGTTTGGGGCAATTTAGAAATAGAGAAAGGTATGACGAACGTGGAAGTCATTTGTTCCCTATTGCGGAGGTCATTTGCACGTTGCTAATTGGTTTAACTTGGCACCCCTGGATGCGCTTTATGTCTTTTCTTCATCTTCAAAGTGTTCTGGGAACAATAGGGCTGATTCTTCTGCAAAGTTCTGGCTAAGTTTTGGGGGCCATGTGCAACAAGTCCAGGGGCTGCCTTTGCCTGCACTGGGTGTAGTTTGTAGCTTGGGGTGCGGCACTGAGCCGACAGTCCCAGCTCCTGGGATCTTAGGTCACCACTCAGAGATGCTCAGGGCTCTTGAGCAGGTTTGAGCCTCACCCAAGGCCCTAGCCTTGAGCACGATCAGGCAGGAGCCACATCGCAGAACAAAGAAACAAGAGGAACGCTGGCTATGATGGAGGACTGAAGGAGAGCGCTTTGTCCATCTCCTGCAGGGATTTGCAAATGTACCTGCCCTGAGTTTCTCCTCCATGGTACCTGACATTCTGCCAAGTGCATCAGGTCAGCGGCTTCCTTTTACAATGTGGAAAAAGACCCCTCCTATTACATATTGGGCTGGGATTTAGCTCAGTTGGTAGAGCGCTGCGCTGCAGTCTCTGAGGTCCTGAGTTCAATTCCCAGCACTGCAAAAATGGGAGAAGGGCCTGGCAACCCACTCCCAAGGCAATCCCGAAACAGTCAGCCATTGAAAACCCTATGAGGGTCGCTGTGAGTCGATACCGACTCGACGGCACCTAACAATAACAACAATGAGGGTCGCTATGAGTCGGATACTGACTCGACAGCACCTAACAACAACAACAATAACACATATTACAATGGAATATTATTCAGCCTTGAAAAGGAAGGAAATTCTGATATACTGCAATATGGGTGACCCTTGAGGACATTATTTAGGCAAAATGAGACAATCACAAAGAGACAAATATAGTCATATGTGACTTAATGACAGGGTATGTTCAGAAGTGTGTCATGGAGTGCGTTTAGACTAAGCTACAATGTACAAGGCAATTATAATCTTATGGGACTGCCATCCTATATGTCAGAGTGTGACATTAAGTCTATGTTCAAAGAGGAAGAAGAGGAAGAGTAAGCAATTCTCTAGAAAGAAGGAAGCGGGAGAAGGTCTTCTTGCAGATGAGAAGGCAATTTGGGGGTGTTGGGCGAGACTACCCATATCAAGAGGGAAGTGCGTGATACTGGATCTGCTTTGAAAGGTTCCTTAGTAACCTCCTCATAGTTGGGCTCTGGCTCCTCCTTCTCAAAAGGAGAATTTTCTTTTAAGGAGTATTTTGTTTTCATTTTTGCCTACTAAATGCACTTTGCTGCTGTTGTTATTAGGTGCCCTCGAGTCAGTGTCCGACTCATAGCAACCCTACTAGGTACAACAGAAGAAACACGATTGTCAGTGCCTCTCTGCTATTCATAGGGTTTTCAATGGCTGATTGTGTTTTGGGAGGGGGTTGCTCGGTTTGTCTCCCAAGCCTACCGCACCTGGTGTTCCCAGGTGGTCTCCCATCCAAGTACTAACCAGGCCCGACCCTGCTTAGCTTCCGAGATCTGATGGGATCTGACGCCACAGAGGTACAGAGGCAGGCTAAATGCACTTAGGGTAAATATTTTTGTATAACTTTGACCATAGTTAGATTTTGACTTGGAGGGTCCTCAGTTTTAGCCGTTTTCAAGTAGGCAATAAATTCAAGTGAGGTTCATTTTTGTTTAAATTCCCCATCAAACCCTCTGTCAGGGCTTATATATCTGGGCTGTGTGCGACACCAGCGGGCCAGGCTCAGGTGACTGCAGGTGGGAGAGGGTCGTGGAGAAGAGGACAGAGGGGCAGAGGAGGGACGCAAGTCTGCCGGTGCTGTTCAGCATTCCCAAAGCCGGTTAGTCCTCTGGTTAGGGCTTCGTCTCCTGCCTTGGGGCTGTGCTGTCAGCTAAGGGGAAATCCCTCCTGATCCACTGCCGAGAGCGCTCAGCTCCCCAGGGCTGTTGCAGGTCCTCTGAGCCCAACCGCAGTGCCACCTCTGCGCCCCGAGAAACCCAATCTCCTTTCCTCCTTCCGCCAGTTTGCCTTCTTGTACACTCCGTCTTTCACACCTCACTTGCTGCCCTTTTCCCTAGAGCTCTCCACACTTCCTGTGCCATCAGTGTGAATTTTTACCTTTCTATGCTGCTGCACATTCCTCCTCCTGAGCTGCTGGGAACTTGGGCTGGCGGGGTGAGGCGGCTCTGGTGCAGACCTTCTTTAATCCTTCCGCAGAGCTCAGATGTATGCTGTAGGCTCATGCTTTATTAAATAAGTGACTTGTCATTGCAAAGATTAAACTGCTTGTGGAGTGATTATGGCAGGGTTCCGGCACTGATTCTTTAAAGACAACCTAGACACCTCGGCTGGGCTCCTGGCTCACACAACCCCGTTCACCATGAAATTTGCCAACTCTTTCCCACTTGACTGCTTCGGTTTCAGTGGGAAACACTGCCCAGTGGCCCCAACAGCAGATGCGTCTCCAAGTCTTCCTGATTCCCTGCATCACCTCGGAACATAACCTGACTGCTACTCTTCCTTCTGGCTTTTCCTCTTCCCCAACAATTGACCAGTCTCCCCTCTGACCCTGATTCCTGCAGTAATTGTCTACCTGGTGTGTGGATTTTCACTTTCTTTGCCACATTGTGGGCTGTTGTTGCTGTTATTGTTAGGTGCCGTCGAGTTATCCAGTCATGTCATAGCGACCCTCATAGGGTTTTCAATGGCTGATTGTTTTGGGATGGTCTCGAGAGTGGATTGCCACATCCTTCTCCTATTTTTGCAGTGCTGGGAATCGAATGTGGGATCTCAGAGACTGCAGAGTGGCACTCTACCAACTGAGCTAAACCCCAGCCCAAAGAAGAGCGGGAGACAGGGCCTAAAAGCCTATAGCACACAGTATTCCCAGGCAGTCTCCCATCCAAGTACTAAACAGGCCCAACCCTGCTTAGCTTCCAAGATCAGATGAGATCAGTTGCATTCAGGGTAGTGTGGCCTTTATAAAGTTAAAAATAATCACACAATAAATATGTGCTTTTGAACATAAGAAGGCACAAAAAGAAAAAGATAGTAAGGTCCTCCTACTTATTCCACGCCTCTGAGGTCACTGTTATCAACTCGTGCATCTCCCCACACCTGCCTTTTCTACACCTGTTTAAACACTTCACAGCTACACAGGCACCTCTCTTCTCTAGTTTGAATAAAAATGAGATCATGCTGCAGATGGTATGCTGCAGGCTTCCCTCCTCGGATTTAACACGTGACTCTGAAACACAGGTCACACCTCTGTCCTCGCTGGACCCTTGGTCCCTCCTCTCTACCTTCCAAAGGCCCATCTGTGCCTTTCCTGCTCCTTGCCTTGTTCTCCAGCTTCATGCTGGTCCTTCTTTCAGCCACTGTAGCAATACTGACTGGCTCTGTGTGTCTCCAGTGCCCTGTCTTTCCTGCCTCTCCTGTGTTGCTCCCTTGAACAGAAGGCCTGCTTGGCTCCCTCCCACTTGTCCTTGGAGACTTGGTAGTGATGTCACTTCCTGCCTCTCTTAGTCCTTTTTCTGTTGCTATGATAAAATTCCTGAGGCTGAGCAAGGTATACAGGAAAAAAAAATGTTTATTTAGATCACAGTTCTGGAGGCTGCAAGCCCAAGATCCAGGAGATCTTTCTGCGCAGTCTCTGGCAAGGGCCTCCCGGGCTGCATTACAACATGGCAGAGAAACAGAAAGGGAAACGTCCACCTGCAGAATGGACCAAGTGTGAGGAGTGGCCTCGTTTTTATAATAAACTGCTGTAGTGAAAACTAACTCACTGGCTCAAATCTCACCAGCTGAGAATCAAGGACTTTGATAAAACTACCAAGAAAAATGCTGTGAAGACTACCTACACAGAGACATTCTTTTGAGAGACATTTTAAATGAAAATGTTAAAATAGCAATAAGCCATGCCTAGGGTCACAATAGGGCCGGGATTTAGCTCAGTTGGTAGAGGGCTGCGCTGCAGTCTCTGAGGTCCCGAGCTCAATTCCCAGCACCACAAAAAATGGGAGAAGGACCTGGCAATCCACTCCCAAGGCAATCCTGACACAGTCAGCCATTGAAAACCCTATGAGGGTCGCTGTGTGTCAGATAGTGACTCGATGGCACCTAACAACAACAACAACAACAGGGTCACCATGTATGTGACCTCTGAGGTTAACTTAATCTCATAAACAAGATTATGGAGGATGTGCATAGTCAACATATGCCTAGACAACTCCCCCGTGCCATTCTATAATTGCATTGGCCCCTCCCTAGACCTTAACAGTGTACCTCCTAAAGTCACAAAGGCTATATATATATCCACTGTGAGGATACCTAGGGTCTCTTCTGTCTTTTGAGAAGCCTGTGTCCATGTCTCTGATGTGTTCTCTGAAGGAAAGTGCTCTCCAGAGCCAGTTTGGTTGTCCTCCTTGCTGCATCACAGAACCTGTCACAGCAGATTACAGTGCCGCTGGCTCCTCCTCACCAGTCTATCAGTCCTAGCAGAGCATGGATCATGACTCTTTGGGGGGTTAAATACTACAGAGCACATAGTAGGGGTATGCAGTTGGCATTCAATAAATACTTGAATAAACAGATAATGTATAATAAATAGATCATCCATTACTAAGGGCAAATACCTAAGAGTTATTCCTGAATTCTATTCCCTGTCTCTGCCTCCCCATTTTTAAGAAAAGCTCATCTAGGGGTAATTCTAGTCAGCTCCACTTCCAAAATGCATCCCAAATAAACTCACTTCTCATCCCCACAGCTTCCACCCTGGTCCAAGTACCACATCCCTTTCTTGGATCACTGAGGTGTCTTCTCCACTGGTCTTTGTGTTTCCTCTCTTGTTTGAATGGGCTCCATTCTATTCTTCACATGCATAGTAGCAAAACAAATCTCTAAATACTGCTAATTGAATGTTAATTCCTGTCTCAAATCCTTCAGTGGCTTTCCACCACAGTTGGATTAAAGTCCTAAACTCTCACCCTAATCTCTCAGACTTTGCCTACATTTTCAGCTCCCTTTAAAATAAAAAATAATCAACCCATGTGCTCTTATGCTCCAGTTCCATTGGTAATTTTATTGTCCCAGGGACATGCTAAGCTTATCCTGCCCCAGGGCCTTTTCATTTACTATTCCCTCTGTTGGGAACATTCTTTACTCACATCTTCACACAGTTGTCTGCGTCTTGTCATTTGGAGCTGCGCTCAAATGTCACCTTCTCCAGGAATCCTGAACTTCAGACGCCACTCTCTAAAAGTAGCCTTCCTTCCCTCGCCGTGCTCGATCCCACATACCACTCTCTGTGATTGGATTTAGTTTTGCTTTTTTATTCTCTATCTCCCCTCACTAGAATTTGAAACTCCCCAAGGGCAAGGGGAACTCGAAGATGGATTCCCACTGCCCAGACCAGACCTGATTAACAGTTGTTGTTGTTGCTGGGTGCCGTCGAGTCGTGTCCGACTCATAGAGACCCTCGTAGGGTTTTCAATGGCAGATTGTTTTGGGATTGCCTTGGGAGTGGGTTGCCACGTCCTTCTCCCTTTTTTGCAGTGCTGGGAATCAAATTCGGGACCCCCGAGACTGCAGAGCGGTGCTCTGCCAGCTGAGCTAAATCCCAGCCCTGGTTAACAGTAGATTCTCAATCATTTGTTGCCAAGTGATTGGATTGATCTAATTTTCAGTATAAGAGAGTGGAAAAACCACCTAATTTAAGGACAGACATTCCAGATTTGATCACTACTTCTAGCATTTATGAAGCTGTGTGGCCTTAAGAAAATTGCTTACATTCTTGATGCTTATGCAAAATGGAAGTGACTTGCCCTCCTTATCTTACTGGATTTGTGTGGAGTTTAGATTGGCTAATGGATGTGAAAATGCCCTGATGAGCAGCTGTACCACTTGGTCTCTGATCCCATCAGATCTCAGTGGCTATGCAGTGTCGGGCCTGGCTAGTACTCGGATGGGAGACCACCTGGGAATACCAGGTGCTGTACGCTTGGAAGACGGACCTGGCAACTCAGTCCTGAAAAACAATCTGCCATTGAAAACCCTATGAATAGCAGAGAAACACTGACAATACTGTTTTGCCTGTTGTGCACAGAGTCGCTATGAGTCGGACACCTACACGACTGCACCTAACAATAACAACCAGAACACCAGTGTATATCATCAGCCCCAGAATAGATGAATGGTTTTACTGACCTTTATCATAGCCTCTGACATCAAACAAAACTCATCTCTCACCTGTAACTGCACTTCTACCCATGGAGTCTTCCCAGAATCCCTGGAAGCTATCAGCAGATCCTTTAACATTGCAAGGGGGTGGAGTGGGCAAGCTATTTAAGCAAGAGGGGATGAGATACAAACAGAAGACAGTACAGATTTATCAACATTAGGTACATGAGAACAATTTCCGCGGAGGCAGGATGATACCTTTTGGGAGTACCCTCTTTGGAGGGCACAATGCTGAAACACCGACCCTCTAGAAGCCTCAAATACAGCAGCCTGAATTTCTCGCATCTGACGTTAGATGAAAAGGTCAGTAACAGAGGCAGAACTACGTAAGCACCCCTAGCAGAGGGCTCTAGTTGAAGTGCTGAAAGAGGTAGGACTCTGTCATTATTTATTCATCAATTTTTTTGTGTGTGGCGTCAGACTGGCTGAAACTGGTTGTAGTTTCTTCTATTTATATGTTACAAACCACCAACCATTCTTCACCAGTGAGCCCAGCAAACATTAGTGGCTGTTTGGGTTTTAGGCTCCTTCGAGAAAATAAGTACATTGAGATGTTGCAGAAAATGGAAAAGAAAAAAAAAATCACTGTTGGATGGAGGAGGTTATTCACATAAAATAATAAACGGATGCCTAATTTCATCTTAACTTCCAAGCAAATCTGAAATCCTAATTTAGGTCCTCTGTGAGGGACTTTGAATGTTTACCTTTCCTGTGTCCTCCAGAATTCCTTGATCACACCAGGTGTTTAATAGAGTTTTAATGAATAATAGAAATACCTAGATTCTGAATTAATCATACTTCCTTTATCAGGTATGGGAGTCATTAGATGTAGGTAAGGACAATCTTTGCTTGGGTATTGCTTCCCCAATATACGATTGTTTTCTTTTTCCTTTTCTTTTCTTTTCTTTTCTCTTTTCTTTTTTCTCTTCTCTCCTCCCTCCCTCCCTCTCTTCTCTCCCTCTCTCTCTCTTTTTTCCTCCTCCTCCTCTTCCTCCTCCCCTCCTCCTCCTCCTTCTTCTTCCCTTCCCCCCTCTTTTTTTCTTTCTCTCTCTCTCTCTTTCTTTCTTTCTTTCTTTCTTTCTTTCTTTCTTTCTTTCCTTCTTTCTTTCTTGCAGTGTGGGGAATGCAACCCACAGCCTTTACTCATGCTGGGCAAGTGCTCTAACATTGAGCCACACCCTCAGCCTATCCAATTGCTTTCTGTTCAACTTACCTTTCTTTTAGCATAAACTTTTCAAGCAGAGTGAGCCATATTTGTGAATATTCTCTTAGATGTTTTTAAGATGTTAAAATTTCATAGCTTGATAAATACTACTTTAATATACATTGGAAGAATCTAAAAGAGAGTTTCAGATCTTTTATGGTCTAATATATATCTGCAATCTCTTTACCTATTTGAATTAGAAAAAGAACAATTTTTTTTTCTGATTATAAAAGCACAGTGTATATGCATTGGGAACAATTTAATGCATTTTATTTAAGTTTTTATACATTTAAAAATGAATAATAGAAAAAAATAGATTTTACACTTTATTTTTTGCTTGGAGCATGTTGTGGTTTGGATCTGAACAGCCCCCAAAGACTGTGTTTGAATGTTTGATCCCCAGGTATGGTGCTGTCCTGGGAGATTACGGAACTTTGGGAGGGAGGATCTGGGGTGGCAGAAATGAGCCACTGGAGACAGGCCTTTGGGGGCTTTTTACTGCTACCCCTGGTTCCAGTAACCGCTCAGATTCCTGGTCATGAAGAGGTAATATCATTGGCCCTGGGCTGTGCCACATGCTACTGTCATGCCTGCTCTGCCACCATTAGGGACTGATCCTCTAACCATGAGCCCCCAATAAATATTTCCTTCCATAAGTTTACGTTAATTGGTTTCTGTGTCACAGTATTGTACCACCTGACTAATACATAGCATTTTTTTCTTCACCTAACGCTTCCTTGTGAACATTTCATTTCATTTCACATTCCTGGAGATTCAATCTAGAATGGCTATGCGGTGTTGTTTTGTCTGGATGTATTGTAATTATCTCAACACGTCCCAAATCATACACATGTAGATAATTTCTGATTCTTTGCTGTTATTAAATATAGTACATTGTCTTCATATATACGTTATTAGTAGCAACTTCCCAGAATGTCCTTAGGACAAATCTCTAGAAAAGAAAATAATGGGATAAGAGTATCAACATATTTTAATGTTCTTCTCATACATTTCCAATTTTTTTCTTTGCGAAGAACAATTGCTTTGGATTTATGCTTAGAAATGCCTACTGTCATTAATAATTATAAAATAGTCACCTATGCTATTTTCTAGTTATTCTGTATCCTTTAACATTTATCTTTTTTATGTATTGCATGATAAAAAGTGATTTTTCCTTCAATTATTCATTTTTTTCTGCAAATGTGTACTGAATAATTTGGCCATGATAAGTTGTTTGTATATGTTATCCTCATCAAATAATAATTTCATGTATGTGGGTCTATTGCTTGGCTTTCTATTCTGTTTGATGTACAGTCTATTATTGCTACAGTACCATGCTGCTATAATTATGTTACTGTTAGTACTTCAAGGAATCAAACTGTTTAGTGAGCACCAGCCCCAGGCCCCGCACTGAGGTGAAAATTGGTTCATAAAAAGAAACCAAAAGGCACAGTCCCTGACTTCATGGATCTTACAGCTGAGTGGGGCAGGCAGACATAAACAAGGAAATAAAGCAATAACTGTTTCATTGCAATTACCAATAATGAAAATGAGCCAAAAGCATAGGACTCTATGGTTAAGAATACCATTGGTGAGCTTTAATCAATGGAGTTCCATGAGAAGATTTCTCCTGCTTCGCCTCCTCTTTATTCTTTTTTGTTTGTTAGAAATAAACATGGCTGCTGAGTGAAGACGATTTTGGGGGTGGTTGAAAATGAAAGACAAAAGACCAACGTGCAGAAAAATAACAATAATGTGATATTATATAAGGTGATTGTTAAGAGAAATAGTGGATACATTTATGAACTCTTTAGAAGGTAGAACTCACAAGATTGATGACTAGCTGATTAAATGTAGGGGTGAAGAGATGTGTCAAGAAGGACTGGGAATTTCCTAGTCTGAGGAACCAGGACGCTGTGGTGCCATGCATGGAGAAAAAAGTAGACAAAAGAAGGAACTGAACTGGAGGTTAGCGTGGAAGCAGGAGTTCAGTACTGTAGACAGAAATAAACTTGGATGACTGTGAGCCACTTTGAAACTATTATGGCTGATGGTGCTGGTAATACTTGGAAGAGAATTGTGGACTGGGAGCCACTGATAGGTGATAAAACTGAGTGGAACAATGTGATGAGACCATGGAGAAATTCTAGTGAGAAGAGAAGCCAACACAGGGGCAAGCCATGAGCAGATGACTCCACCTTCAGAGATTAGAGAGACTTCAGAAGAGAATGGAAAAATGGGGTCAAGAACTGGGAAGACACAGAATAGCACTGTCGTCAGAATAAGGACAGGAGGGCTCTTGGAGGAAGCCATTGAGTAGAATGTTGCTCAAACTTTTGAGAAGAGGAAGATGAAAAGAATCCTTTGACATACATCTGCCCCTGGTAGGAGAGGCAATAGCAACTTTGGTGGCATGTTGGAGGTAGAAATCAGACTGGGGCAAAAGTCAAATCTGATTTTGAAAGAAAGCAAAATCTTTCTTTGGAGAATTTTGGCCATAGGGTGAAGGAATTAGGTGGTGTCTCAGGGATAGACCTAAGGAGGGTTTTTTTTGTTGTTGTTGTCATTTTACTATTAGTTGTTGTCAGATGTGACCATAGTAACTCTATATACAACAATATGAAACACTCCCTGACACTGTGCCATGCCTTGCACTGTCAGTACTTCTCTACTATTCATAGGGTTTTCAATGGCCGAATGTTTTGGGATTGTTTTTGAGAGTGGGATGCAAGGTCCTTCTCCCATTTTTTATGGTGGTCAGGATCAAACCCAGAGCGTCAGAGAGCACAGAGTCGCACTCTACCAAACATTAGTCCTGTTTTACAATTGTTGTTGTTAGGTGCCCTGGAATCATGTCCACTCATAGTGACCCTTATAGGGTTTTCAATGGCTGATTGTTTCGGGATTGCCTCAGGAGTGGATTGCCATGTCCTTCTCCCAGTTTTGCAGTGCTGGGCATTGAACCCGGGATCTTAGAGACTGCAGAGTGGTGCCTTATCCACTGAGCTAAACCCCAACCCTGTTTTACAATTAGGGATATAAAAAATGTTTCTAAACTGGTAGCAATAATCCAAGAAAGAGACAGAGGGAGAAAATCTCTGAGAAATAAAGTATTATGGAATTCAGAACATGGTGGCTTCCTCCAAAGTAATGTTGTTGTTGTTGTTAGGTGGCGTTGAGTCATTATCCGACTCATAGAGACCCTACGTACAACAGGTGAAGTACTGTTGTCAGTGCCTCTCTGCTATTCATAGGGCTTTGGATGGTGGATTGATTTTTGGGAGGGGGTTGCCGGGTCCTTCTCCCAATCCAAAGTAATAGAAAAAAGGAATAGGGCAGACGATATGGGAATTTCCATCTGTTGTGTTGTTTCTTCTCTTCTCAGTGAATTCTGAGGAATGTCTGGGAGTAGGCTGCAGTGGGTGGGAGGGTGCTGGTCTGAGGAGCCAAGATGAGACAGACCCTGTGGGGTGTGGAGGTAAGGGACAGTAAAGGGAGAAATGGCAAATGTCTCTGAGTGTTCTTGTGTTAATTATGGTGCATGAAGTCCACTGCTTAATCTGTTTAAGGATTACCTGTTTGTTCACGTCCATTTTGTTCTTCCATTGGCACTTCGGAATAATTCCATCAAGTTTCAGAAACAACATTTGGGAAGGAGGTGGTGATGGAGTTTGCACTAAAATAATGAATTACTTTGTGAAGAATTGATGTCTCCACAATATTAATCCCTTTACCTTAGGGATATACCTTGTAAGCATCTATTCAAGTCCTCTTTTTAGAATTGTTAGAACAGTTTTATATTTGTTTTTATGAATAAGCAATCGTGACTTACATCTTCATTATAAGTGAATTATCCCATTTTGAGGCAGGATAGGAAGACAGGGAAATTTGGGAGACATGAGAAGGGAAAGAGTTTTCACTCCAAGATCTGGTTTGAACCTCACTAGCTGAAAACCAAGAACTTTGACGCAACTGTCAAGAAGACTGGTGTGAGAGACATTTAAAATAAAATAGCAATAAGACATGCTTGGGGCCAAAATGTATGTAACCTTTGGTTTCACCTTGCTTTCCCTTTTGTAATCCTTTACTTCTTTGTGGCATGCCCAGGCAACTCTCTTATGACTTTTCTTAACGGTAAACGTATATAATGTACGTCTTGAACCAGTTTATAATCTCATTTTTCTAAAGGGAAGTTCCTCCAATAGAAAAACCTAAACCATAGAGCTTCCTCTTTTGATATTGTTGGCATCTCTGTAATCTATGACAGGGGCCTTTGTACGTGGAGCTTGAGGTCACACTAGGCATCCAGAGCTGGGCGCCTAGGACTGGTATCACACGGGGCATGGGGCATGCCCTAGATTAAATAAATGGAGACATCACATTCCCACGCCCCTTCTTCCTTCTTTTCTCTTTTGAGAAGCCCAGGTCTATGTTGTGGATCTCTCTCTCTCTCTCCCTCTCTCTCTCTCTCTCTCTCTCAGCATCTGTACTTATTCTAAAGCCGGTACTTAAATTCTGTAACTTCATTTCACTTTCTCGGACTCCTCCTGAAATTCTTTTCTGCTATGAAGCCAGGGGGCTGGGATTTAGCTCATTTGGTAGAGCGCTGCTCTGCAGTTTCTGAGGTCCCAAGTTCAATTCCCAGCACCGCAAAAATGGGAGGACATGGCAACACACTCCCAAGGCAATCCCAAATGAGTCAGTCGTTGAAAACCCTATGAGGGTCGCTATGAGTCGGATATCGACTCGATGGCACCTAACAACAACATGAAGCCAGGAACCCAGCTTAACCTGAGTAGAGGGTCCCAAACTAGACGAACTCCTCAGGCTAGGCAGCAAGGCTGAGCTGCATCGCTCTGCTGAATGGCCAGTTACAATCTAATGCTTTTTGTCTTCAATTCTACTCTGTGTGATATTAGTTTTGGGACATCTGGTTCCTCTCACTTCGCATTTGCCTGACATATTTGTGTTCATTCGTTATCTTTTATCACTTTGTGTTGCTTTGTTTAGTTCCAAATCCTACAATCTGTACACAACTGGATTGTATTTTTTTTTGACAAATGAAGGGAGATTAGTCTATGTCTATTTATTGTACCAACTCATGTTTGATTTTATTCTTTCTATTTTCCCCCTTGCCCTCTTTTCTGATTTTTAAATATTTCACTAACTTGTTTGTCATGTAACATCCTGTTTCTATTTCTACTAGAGGAAACTTTATGTTAAAAAATTTCTTTCTCAATCTATGTTGCCCTAATGATCTGCATTGCAAATGGCAGTATGTGCTATCTCCCCCTTTGAAATGGGCTTTCTGAATGTTTTCACTTCACTGTATCTTGCCTGCAAATCTTCCCTGATTTTTGTAGTTATATTCTTTGATATTCAGCACAGATAATTATTATTAGATCATTGTGTATTCTTATGGAAGCCTTATGCTTTTGTTTTAAAATTGCTTTGTATTTGCAGTCTTGTTTTAATTCCTTATTTACTGGTTTCATTGTTCTCTCTTCATTCCTGCCATACCACAAGGGAGCTGTTCCTGAATTCTTTGACACATCATTGGATTTTTGAGTTATGTCTTGTTGCTGTTGTTTTTAGGTGCTGCTGGGCTGCTGGGTCCTTCTCCCAAGCCTACAGCACCTGGTGTTCCCAGGCGGTCTCCCATCCAAAGACTAACCAGGCCCGACTCTGCTTACCTTCAGAGATTAGACAAGATTGGACACTAGGGTGCTGTGGCTATAGACAAGTTATGTCTTAGTGGTTTTTCATATTTATGGTAAACAGTGGGCTGGGAGGGTTTAGCTCAGTTGCTGTTCTGCACTTTCTGAGGACCCAGGTTCTATCTT
>VMDO01019322.1:27760-40064 GCA_007922755.1 Pedetes capensis | reverse complement strand
TAAAGTCTGTCATTGGAATTTTAATGAGGATTGCATTAAGTCTATAGAGTGCTTTTGGTAAGATAGCCATTTTCATAATATTCATTCTCCCAATCCATGAGCAAGGGAAGTCCTTCCACCTTCTAGTATCCTCTGTGATTTCTTTCCTTAATGTTTTGAAAGTTTTCTTGTAGAGATCTGCAGGATCTTTGGTTAGATTGATTCCTAAGTATTTAAGATTTTGGTGGGCTATTGTGAAAGGGATTGTTCCCTTAATTTCCTTCTCTTCCTGTTCACAGTAGGTGTACAGGAAGGCTACTGATTTTTGAGTGTTAATTTTGTATCCTGACACTTTGCTAAAGGAGTTAATTAGGTCTTAAAGTTTTCTAAAGAAGTTTTTGGTATCCTTTAGGTAAAATATCATGTCCTCCACAAATTGGGATAATTTGACCTCTTCTTTGCCTATCTGTAGTCTTCTGATTTCTTTCTGTAGTCTAATTGCTCTGGCTAGGACTTCAATCACAATGTTAAATAAGATAGGAGAGAGTAGGCATCCTTGTCTTGCCCCTGATCTTAGAGGAAATGGTTTCAGTTTTTCTCCATTTAATATGATGTTGGCTGTAGGTCTGTCATAAATGGCCTCTATGATGTTAAGGTATTTTCCTGGTTATGCCTATCTTCTCCACGGTTTTTATCATGAAAAGGTGGCGCATTTTGTCAAAGGCCTTCTCCGCATCGATGGAGATGATCATGTGGGTTTTGTTTGCAAGTCTCTTAATATTTTGAATTATATTGATCAATTTTCATATGTAGAACTAGCCTTGCATCTGTGAAATAAATCTCACTTGGTCATGATGAACAATCTTTTTAATCTGTTGCTGAATTCAACTTGCCGGAGTTTTGCATTTTTTCTTTCTTTCTTTTGTCCTTTGTTTGTTATTTGTTTGTTTGTTTTTTGTGGTAGCCAGGGTCTCACACTTGCATGCTTTGCAAGTGCTGGACCACTGAGTTGCACCCCAAGCCCATTCTTTTACTTTTTGAGACTGGGTCTCGCTAAATTACGCAGACTGCCTCTGGTCTCGAACTTGCAGTCCTCCTATCTCTGCTTCCTGAGTCACTGGGATTACATGCATGCACCACCAAGCCTAGCTGCTGTTTATCTTTCTATGTTATGTTTTATTTTGAGACAGGATCTCATTATGTGACCCAGGGTGACCTTGAACTTCTGAGCTCAAGCAATCCTGTCTCAGCCTCCTGAATAGCTGGGACTGCAGGTGTGCACCTCTGCAGCTGGCTCTGTAAAAAGGGCAAAGGAACATACCGGGAAGCACCTATAAAAATACATGGAAAAAATAGGGGGAAGGAAAAAAATCAGTGAGAATATAACCCATGATTTTCATTACATAATAATTAAATTCCTATGTTTTTCTTTTCTTCTTTAGTTTATACTGTTCTATAAAATATGTAAGATGATGAATGTCAGTAAAAGTAATTTAATAGTTACATAATTGATATAGCAAATGATCTATTACTCTGTACCCCACCAACATTTATAAATACAAAAAAGAAAAAGAAAAATAGAAATAAATTTTAAAAGGGTATAGGAATCTATATTTTTAAAGTAATTAACAAAAATTGAATATTACATAGATATTAGATCATACAGGATTACCATTATTTTGTTAGGTATGTTAATAACATCATAGTTATTAGATCATATAGGATTACTGTTATTTTGTTAGTATGTTAATAACATCATGTTGTTGTTGTTGTTGTTGTCAGGTGCCGTCGAGTCGGTATCCGACTCATAGCGACCCTCATAGGGTTTTCAATGGCCAAGTGCTTCAGGATTGCCTTGGGAGTGGATTGCCAGGCCCTTCTCCCATTTTTGTGGTGCTGGGAATTGAACTCGGGTCCTCAGAGACTGCAGCGCAGCACTCTACCCACTGAGCTAAATCCCAGCAATAACATCATAGTTATTCTTAAATGGCTTTAAGGGATACAGCCTCAAGTATTATGAGCAAACATATGATGTCTAAATTTGTTTTGAAATATCTCAGAAAAAAATTAGAGCAAAATTAGATGCAATAAAGCAAAATGTCAATAATAAGTATTGATAAATAATGTGGAGGCAGTAAACACAGGCATCTCTTCCACTATGCTTCATTTTGAAGAGAAGAATAAAGGTGAGGCAGTTCGAAAGGATGAGGAATGGAGGAGATTGTTTATTTTGAATGACATTAAAGCCTGTCTGAATGCTGATTGAAATAATCCAGTGGATAGGAAGAAATTGGTAATGTAGGGAATAGAATACAGGAACAAAGTTGCTAAGGACTTAAAAAGGAGTGGGATCCAGAACTCAAGCAGACAAGTTAGGGCTAACCTTTGGTAAAAGCAGGGACATGTAATCCATAGTACTAGGTAGGTTCTTCCTTAGAGGAATTCAGAGTTCCTCAAGGACTTTTTCTCATTTTATAAATCAAATATAAGGAAAGATAAACAGTAGGATTAAGGAAAGAGTAAGAGAATGAAAGAAGTTTGAAAATAAAAGAGAAATATAAAATAGTCCTTGAAACCCAAAAAAGCATTTTTTAGTCATATCTTTCTTCTAACCAGCCTCAATAAATGCAGCTGCTTATATATTAGCAAGGGTATTAGCAAGGGTTATCATATAGCTATGGGCTGGGATTTAGCTCAGTGGGTAGAGCGCTGCGCTGCAGTCTCTGAGGACCCGAGTTCAATTCCCAGCACCACAAAAATGGGAGAAGGGCCTGGCAATCCACTCCCAAGGCAATCCCGAAACAGTCAGCCATTGAAAACCCTATGAGGGTCGCTATGAGTCAGATACCGACTCGATGGCACCTAACAACAACAACAACAATCATATAGCTATAAGAGGAATGTGTATGATATCTGTTAGATGATTTTTCCTATAATATCATTTTAATTTTTCCTTACCTAATAGAATTCTCGCACTGGGATTTAGTTCAGTTGGTAGAGCACTGCTCTGCAGTCTCTGAGGTCCTGGGTTCGATTCCCAGCACCGTAAAAAAGGCAGAAGGACATGACAGTCCACTCCTGAGGCAATCCTGAAACAACCAGCCATTGAAAACCCTATGAGGGTCGCTATGAGTCAGACACAACTTGACAGCACCTAACAACAACCACAATAGAATTCTTACTGAGGGGCTCTGGTAAATCTACTTGCTGATAATGAAATAAAAGAAGACAGGTAGTTTTGTTAGGTATGTTAATTGGAGACTCATCCCATTGTGCACCTGTGTCTATTGTTTCAGTCTTCAAAACTGTGTCAGATGCCCAGACATTATGATTTCTCTTTGGGTTATATAGAGAAGGCTATTTAGTTTGAATACCTGCCTTTATTTGAAGATGTGTGCTTTTCTAAGCACTGCAAAAGAAACAGAGGATTGTTATTCAAAAGAATATTGTAGATTGCACAATGAAACTTCATTAGCAGATCTGAAACTAGACTGTGTTCACTGAATGCCACAGAACACGTATCATGTGAAATAATAATAGATTAACACACTATCCTGGTGGAAGTGGGAGTTTGAAGGCCAATTAGACAGAAGAATTTTTTTCTAATGTGTCAAAATAATGCAAGTGGTTGTGCTAAATAAATCCATGCTGGTACACTACTGTGAAAATCGAATAATTAATAGCTTTCAATATTATTCTTGCTTAGCTTAAGACATAGTAATGATGAACTCTCCAATAAGAATACATTTCTATATGGATGTTACAAATTCCATTTTAATTACCTGATTTCTGGGTGTCACTTATACCCCCAGATTATTCTTTTGTCCATTCTCCAATTTAACATAAGTCATCAAGCCCTAGACTTGACAGGAAGTAGATTTTGAAAGTACAACCTATAATACTTTTCTTATATGGAAACAGTTACCAATAAACCCATCGTTTCTGAAATGCTCACAAAAATTTGGACTGAAATCATACAGATATAAATACTTGTTTTTCCCTGCAATGCTTGTTCCATAATGACTCTCAAATAAAAAGTAATCTTAAAAAGGAAAAAAATGAATTAAAAAATACTTTATCCATGCCAAAAAGGGTAATGTTGTATCATGACTATTTATAGTTTGAAGTTTCTATTAAAAAAAGGAAATAAAAAGCTGTTACCTGATTCTTTCTGTTAGTTTCAGAGTGAATGCAGCTAACATACTAATTCTTTTTTCTTCATAATTAAATTATGAAGCAAAAAGATAAATAATAACTCTTGGAGTACCTCAACAATTACATTCCTCATCTAAGCACTGGGCACATTTAACTTTTGTCTGTGAGTGGGTTTTCTCAATTTAGGATTGTGTCAGTCACCTTTCCATCACTGTGACAAAATATCTGAAGAAGTTTAAAAGGAAGACAGTACAAGGAATTTCAGTTCAAAGTCAGATGTCTCCATTGCTCTGGGTCTGTGGGAAGACAGAACATTTTGGTGGCAGGAGGTGGGGCTGAGGAGGCTGCTCAGCTCTTGGCAGCCAGAACCAGAAAGCATGACAAAGGGGTCAAGGAAAAGATATACCTTTCAAAGACATGCCCCTAGTGGCCTACTTCCTCCAACCAGACCTCTCCCCTCCTAGTAGCCCATTCATTCAGTTAGCAGCTCATCAACAGATTAACCCACTGATAAGATGAGCACCCTCATGATCCAATTACCTTTCCATGTGCCACCTTTGAACACTGCTGCCCTGAACTGAGTATTCAACTAATGAAACTTCCAGGGGATGACTCCATATCCAAACCGTAACAGAAGGTACAGAGTTGTAGCTCACCGTTTCAAAAGCTTGTGCCTAATGCTTCCTAAAATACTGAGTGTCATGTTTTTAATAGAACATGCATATATCATTCAATGTTATTTTTATCACCTTCTCATTACAAGAAAATAATATGAAGGAAGTCTAGGAACAAAGCCAGGCAGTGATCTTTGCTAACTTTCATGTTATGGCTTGAATGTGTGCCCCACAAAAGCATATAGTAAAATTTTATTTTATTTATTTATTTATTTATTTTTTGGTGCTGGGGGTTGAACCCAGGGCTTCGTGCTTGCAGGCTTTGCAAGTGCTGGACCACTGAGCACTCCCCCCAGCCCTTTTTTTTTTTTTTTTTTTTTTACTTTTTGAGACAGGGTCTTGCTAAATTACGCAGACTGCCTCTGGTCTTGAACTTGCCTTGCCATCCTCCTGCCTCCACCTCCTGAGTCTCTGGGATTATAGGCATGCACCAGCGCTCCTGGCCAAAAATTTAATCTTAAACCAGGTGCCTTGACACCCATCTGTAATCCCAGATACCTGGGAAGCTGAAGCAAGAAGATTGCAGGCTCAAGGCCAGAGGCAGCCTGTGCAACTTAGCAAGACCCTGTCCCAAAAATAAAATTAAATGAATGAGTGAATATATATAGGGAATATATATATAGGGCTAACCTGCAGCCATATCCCTGTGGCATCCAATCCCGTCAGATCTTGGAAGCTAAGTAGGGTTGGGCCTGGGTAGTACTTGAATGGAAGACCGCCTGGGAACACCAGGTGCTGTAGGCTTGGGAGATGGACCCGGCAACCCACTCCCAAAAAACAATCTGCCATTGAAAACCCTATGAACAGCAGAGAAGCACTGACAATAGTGTTTCGCCTGTTGTACACAGGGTCACTATGAGTTGGATACCGACTCCATGGCACCTAACAACAACAACATATATAGGGCTAGGGATAGAACTTAGTCGTGGAGCACTTGCCTAGCATGTGTAAAGTCCTGAGTTTGGCCCCTAGCATGAAAAAGAAAGAAGAAAGTAAGAAAGAAAGAAAAAAATAAGGAAGGAAGGAAGGGAGGAAGGGAGGGAGGGAAGGAGGGAGGGAGGGAGGGAGGGAGGAAGGGGGAAAGAGGAAGTAAGGAAAGAAGGAAGGAAGGGAGGAAGGAAGTGAGTAAGGAAGGGAAAAGGAAAGGAAAGGAAAGGAAATTTAATCCTCAGTGCAGTAGTGTTGGGAGTTGGGGCCTTCTGGGAAGTGATTAGGCCATGAGGGCTGCGAATTCGTTCATACCATTATCAAGGATCTGTTGTATCAGTAGAAAGTTCTTCATAAATGAATGAGTTCAGTCCCCTTTTGTCTGTCTGTCTGTCTTTCTCTCTCTAACCCTTCCACCATTGGCCATGGGATAATACAACAAGGTACTTGCCAAATGATAGCCTCTCATCTTGGACTTCCTAGTCTTTAAAACCACCAGCCCATACAGTCCTGTTCATTGTGCATTACCCAGTCTTAGGTACCCTGATGTAACAGCACCCAATGGACTACATCACAAGACTCCATCACAAGAGCAATCTGCAGTGCATCAACCAGTATATAGATTAATCCTCTCATTTCAAAGTTATTACATGGAAAACTGGAGTTTGACATGCCAAGTAAATATTAAAAGCAAACTGAATATAATAAATGGCATTTTGTTTAGCATTTTTAATGAATTGATGTAATGAACAATAGTGTGATCACTTTGACTTTGGAGTTAGCAGCATTGTGAAGGCCCCCAATCCAAGTCAGTTCATTCAGAACACTGTTAAGTAGGATTGTTGTCAATTTTGTATTGATATGAAATATGCTTATTCCTTTCCTAATTATAGTCTTAAAAATCTTTATGCTATACATCAAAAGGGTATGAATAAGAAATTCAAACACTTCGGGATCTTTTGTGGTAAGTCATTCTTATTTAGAAGTTCTCATATAAACTGGATCTTTCAATAAGAGTTATCAGTTTAGGGGCTTTCTATTCCTGTGAAAATATGTAGTCAACAGGGACAAATTTTGTACCTTATCAAAGTTTGGACATCAACAAATCAGCTACTTAGTGTCCTCATCTTTTTTTGTTTTGGTTCTATTGTTCTGTGATTTGACTTTGTACTATTATTTCAGAATATGATGGCTCTTATCATAGCTGTGTCAACAACAAAAATGACATGTAAAAGGCAATCAAGGCCTAGACATGGTGAAACACACCTGTAATCCTAGCAACTCTAGACAGAGGCAGGAGGATCACAGAGTTCAAGGCCAAAGGCAGCCTGCATAACTTAGCAAGACCCCTACTCAAAATAAAAACTAAAAACTGGACTGGGGCTGCAGCCAGTAGTAGAGCACTTGCAAAGTATGTGCAATGCCCTGGATTCAACCTCTAAGTACATAAAAAAAATTTTTTTTGAAAAAGGCAATTGAATAACAATATGGTAAATACATAACAAACCCATAATAGTAATTCATTCAGTTCAGTAATTTAGTTTTTTCTACAATTAATGCTGGGAGAAGGATCCAGCACCCCACTAATATTGATTAGTATTAAGCAAAATTCAGAAATACTTATTTCTAATCTGCTTTGATTGTCACATATATTTAGTGTTAATTTAACTACTCAGGGTACTCTTCATGGAAGCTAAAAATAGGGCATTTTTCAGAGTAATGATGTTAGAAGGTCTTCTTGTTCTCATTGTTACATAATTTATGATGAAACAATTTCTCAAATAATCTTAAAATACACTGTAACTGTACAAGTAGAATTTATTTCTCCTGCTATAGAGTTAAACTTCTAACATAATTAAAAGTATCTAAAAGCCAGGTTTGATGGTGCAATCCTGCAATCCCAGCAGTTGGGAGGCTGAAGCAGGAAAAACACAAGTTAAAGTCCAACCTGGGCTACATAGAAAGACCCCATTTCAAAAAATCAGAAAAAAGTATCTAGATAGGTAATTATAGTTATTATTATATACATACTCAAAATGAAGTCAATGTTAAAGTATGACTTATCTATTAGAGTTATGGGAGTTGGGAGAAATTTTATACTAGTATTAGTGATAGCAGTAGTAATGCAGTGTGTTCATGGTGTGTATTAATAAAAACAGATTGATGATCCTAAAGACCTTCATATAATTTTATTTCTAACTCAAAAGTGTCAAAACTTACAGATACTATAAAATATTGACTAAGCTCAAATTATATGATGAAGTAGTCTTTTGGCCTAGTAAAGAAGCTCATTGTTTCCATTCCATCAAAGGTAAGTGACTAATATAAAACTGATCATTTAGAATTTGAATGAGATCTAGACACTGAGCATGTGGCTACTTTTTTCTTTTTATCAATTACCTATTTTTAATATTAATTTTTAAATAATTTCTATTTAAATTTGTATCATAAAATGTACAAAATCCATGAAATTTTTAACAGAGTTATGAAAATCACCTATATTCCAAGTGTCTTGAGGTAAACAGTTAAGGGTTTACTTTCTTCTAATATTTTTACCATATGAGTATACATTTTTTAAATGAGACTATATCAGAAAGAAAGTTATATGACAGGTTTATTTTCCTTATGGGTTAAAGTGTGTTACATTAAGTACATTAGTTTTCTGTTGCCATGTAATAAATTATCAGAAAGTTAGCAGCTCTAAACGACATATGCCTCATGGTTTCTGTGGGTCAAGAGTCAAGATGTCTAGTGTCTCATGAAGCTGCAGTGTCTTAGCTGAGCTACATTTTCATACACGTAGTTGATTCCTAGTTGATTCCTAGTTGATTCCATATTTTGGCAAAACTTGTTTCCCTATGGCTGTAAGACTGAGAGTCACATAGTTTTTGCTGGTTGCCTGGCTGCTAAGACTTCCTTCAGGTGATACAGGCCACTGTGCATTTTCTAAAAATGCTTGCTCTTCCTAGAGTCAGCCTGCAAGGTCTTGCCATGTGGTATCTTATCATGTGGTCTTCTCCAAGATGAGCACTTACTTCACCAGGTATGCAAGCACAGTCAGTGACCTCAGAGAGGTCCCAGTCCCTCTTTTAAGAGCATTTATCAGATTAAGTTGGGCTCACTCAATATTATCTCCTTTTGGTCAACTCAAACCAAGAGCTTTAGGACCTTAACTATATCTTCAAGATTCCTTCAGACTTTCTACATTCTGTTGATTAGTTGCAAGTTCAGGTCCCATTCATACTTGTAGCAAAGGAATATGTAGTGTGTGAGCATGAAAGGCAAAAATTGTGGGGGCTGTGCTAAGCTCTGTCCAGCATGTAACACATCTTTTTATTTCTTGAAAAATTCTAATTTTGAAATCAATCATTTGTACAGTTTTGTATACTTTCAAGTTGCCATATCAAATACCTATTATCAAATTTCTTTATACTATGTACAGATAGGTTTCTGTCAGCTTGTGGTGCTGTGCAGGCTTGTGTGTTGCTGTGATGCTGAAAGCTATGCCACCAGTATTTCAGGTATCAGCAGGGCCACCCATGGTGGACAGGTTTCAGCTGAGCTTACAGACTAAGACAGACTAGGGAGAATGACCTAGCAGCCCACTCCCAAAACAATTAGCCCCTGAAATCCCTATGAATAGCATAGAATCACTGTCAAACATAGTGCCTGAAAATGAGCCCCTCAGGCTGGAAGCCATTCAAAAGACAACTGGGGAAGAGATGACTCCTCAAAGTAGAGTCATCCTTAATGAAGGTAATGGAATAAAACCACTGGGACCTTCTTTGCTGATGTGGCATGAGTCAAAATGAGAAGACACATTGTGGCTGCAACAGTGGGCCCAAATATGAAAAGATCATGTTCATGGCACAGTGTTGGGTAGTATTTTGTTCTGCTGTACTTAGGGTTGCTATGAGCCAAATCTAACTCAACAACACCTAAATTCCACCTTGTTTAGGTGGAGTTTAGAGGGAAAGTTTAGAGGGAAAAGAAGAAATCTAACTCCTAAACATTGAAAGAATGATGGAATTTTAAAAATCACCCTTTCCAACAACTATTATAATAATTAATACAAGAAAAGATCCTCCATGGAGTCTAAAACAATTCAATAATAAATTTTTAGAGAGTAGTTTATTCAGAAAATTTCAAAGTATCACTCCACAGATTATTAATTAGAAAGTAAAATGACAGATTTTCAATAAAAAAACTGGTGAATAATAACCTTAACTGAAAATAAAATTTAAAACCAGAAATGATGAAGCTGACATCACGTGCCTCCTGATAATGTGCCTTGCTAAAGATATGCCAACTATTTATAATGTTGAACCATATATACTTTCATTTTTGCAGGTCAAAAATGACCAAATATCAGCAATTCATATGGTCCAACCAAATTTGTATGGGTTGGGAGGGTGGCATGCTGCAAAACAACCATCTTGAACTCTTCTAAAATGTTAATATTATAAAAGACAAATATAATATGTTAGGAAACTACTATTAATTAGACTAAAGTGACATGACAGCTTTTTGAAATGTGAGATTCTTAATTAGATTCTGGATTTTTAAAAAATCCTAATTTGGAAACTGGAGAGATTTGAATATGGAGTCTATAAATATATGTTAAATTGTAAGGGACCAGCCTAGAGAGGCAGTTTGCCTCAAGGCCTATCTAGGCCCACTTGGAGGTCTGAGACCCATTCCCTGGGCAATAACCTCTGCCCTACATCTGGGAACTCCTGGGCATTGAGCTTCCCAACATGGTGCTGGTGTCCAGCTCCTCTCCTCGGACTCCTTGACACCTGATTGGCTATTTCCAAATCACCAAATGGCTCCTAATTGGACCATACAGGAACCACCTCAATTGGTCCTTTTTTCAAACCCAAATTTGCATGTCTCCCCTGATAGGCCAAGGCCCACTCACCCCATATGAAGTGGCAATCTCTGATTGGTCCTGATTGTCCCCTGAAGAGAATATAAGGATGATGCATGGAGCAATCAGGGTCTGACCATCAACCCAAGGGTCCTTCCATTGACCGGGACAGATGAGGTATCATCACTGGAAATCACTGGAAGAAAGAAGCAAGGAGCTGTTGTGGGCATAAATCTTTGAGCCTGCCTTTCTCAAGGCTTCTCAGAGTAACCTTGGGCATAAGTTTCCTTTCCAGGTGGTGCAGCTCCTTGGCTCTCAGCTCACCCTCACCTGAATTTTGGTGGCTGGGTCCTGCTCGCAACCAGAGGCCAAAGTGAGACTAGTGGTGGGCAATGCCCCACATTAAGTAAACATTGTATCAAAGTTAAATTTCTTGAATCAAGTAATTGTATTGTGGGAATGAAAAAGAATGGCCTGGGCTGGGCATGGTGGTGCACACCTATAATGCCAGTGACTTGGGAGGCAGAGGCAGGAGGATTGCAAGTTCAAGGTCAGAGGGAGTCTGTGTAACTTAGTGAGACCCTGTCTCAAAATGAAAAAAGTTATAATGGGCCTAGGAATGTAGCTCAGTGGCACAGCACTTGCAAAGTATGTGTGAGGCCCTGAGTTCAGCCCCCCAGTAACACACACACAAAAAAAAAAGAAAGAAAGAAAGAAAGAAAAGAAAAGAAAGGAAAAGAAAATGAAAGAGTGTTCTAATTCTAAGGAGACATCTGCCAAAGTATGGAAGGATAATATAAATGTCATGATATCTGAAAATAAATCTTACTATATATATATATGGGCTGGGATTTGGCTCAGTTGGTAGAGCACTGCGCTGCAGTCCCTGAGGTCCCGAGTTCAATTCCCAGCACCGCAAAAATGGGAGAAGGACCTGGCAATCCACTCCCAAGGCAATCCCGAAACACTCAGCCATTGAAAACCCTATAAGGGTCACTATGAGTCGGATACCGACTTGACGGCACCTAACAACAACATATATGTGTGTGTGTGTATGTGTGTGTGTGTGTGCACGTGTGTGTGAGAGAAGGGAGGATTATTGTTGTTAGGCGCTGTGGAGTTGGGTTCTACTCATAGTAACATTCATGGGGTTTTCAATGGCTAATTGTTTCAGGATTGCTTTGGGAGTGGATTGCCATGTCCTTCTCCCATTTTTGCAATGTTGGGTATTGAACCCAGCTCCTCAGAAAGTGCAGAGAAACAAGCTACCAACTGAGCTAAACCCCAGGAGAAGGATTATTATATCAAAATATCAAACATGTGACAGTGACTTTGGGTCAATGGGTGGTAGGCAGAAGTTGGAAAAGCCTTATGAAGTCAGTAAAGTTTTGGAGTTGTTAGTGTAAAATGAAACAGAGTGTATAATTGCTGTATTGTACAGAGTTGCACCTGCAATAAAAATAAAATAGAAAGGGTACCCAATGTTCTTGTCAGTCTAGGTTGGAAAATTTCCAAGAAAAAAATTAAAAGTAGAAACTAGCTTCTTCTATTTGCCTGTTTTAGGCTGAATTGTGTCCCTTAGGCCATATATATATATATATATATATATATATATATATATATATATATACACACATATATATGTATATATATATGTATATATATGTGTGTATATATATGTATATATATGTATATATAT
>VMDO01019322.1:0-27660 GCA_007922755.1 Pedetes capensis | reverse complement strand
GTTCAATAAAGGCAAAGATCAGAATGGACCATCTTAGGTGTTCAGTTCACTGAAACCTACAGCTGACTTCAGCCACAGGCTATGCAATGTATACTGCCTAAGAGATCTCCAGCAAAAACCACTCAGCTGATCCAAGTAAACATGTAGAACTATAAAAGATAGTAAGAAATCATATTTTAAGTTAGTAGATTTTTGGGTGTATGAATCTTAGCAGTAGATAAGAATCTGTGCGTGACTATGTACACACATGTATCCATACACATGGGAGTGGGAAGAGAGAGCAGATGTGGCAAAATATTAACAGTCAATCTAGGTAAAGTATTTATGGGTGTTCTTTGCAATAGACTTTCAACATTTCTGTGGGTTTGATTATTTTTACTTTTTCATTAGCATTTTTAATTGGTATACAAATTAGTGGATTTCATTATTATATTTTCTTACATGCACATTATTGTTGTTGTTGTTGTTGTTGATAGGTGCCGTCGAGTCAGTATTCGACTCATAGCAACCCTACATACAACAGGCGAAACACTATTGTCATGCCTGTCTGCTGTTCATAGGGTTTTCAATGGCAGATTGATTATTGGGAGCGAGTTGCCAGGTCCTTCTCCCAAGCCTGCAGCACCTGGTGTTCCCAGGCAGTCTCCCATCCAAGGACTAACCACATTTCTCATATTCACTCCCCTTTTACCCTTTTGTGGCCCCCCTTCCCCGGCTGTGGGATGATTTCTTTTAAATTGCTGAAGAGAAAAAAATCTCCATAAATACATAAGAACCATCATATGTGTAACACAGACATGAATTCACACTGTTTTATGCAAGCCAGAAGAAAGAGCTCAGACTTTTTATTAGGTTGATGATTATATGGGGAGAAAAGTAGCCCATTGTGGGTGAAGTCTGGATAATTAGAGGTCTTCTCTTCTAAACTATAAGAAGAGAGACAAGAAGCTCTGTAAATAAAAGAAATGTGAAAATTTACCAGGACTGAAAATGTTCTCACATTAGGCTACTTCCAGAGATCTGGGAATTATTGTCATTTCCTTCCTGCAAAATTTTGAGAAAAAAGGGTGTTCTTACATTTATATAATTGCAAAATAAGAATGCCTCTAGCTTTCAAGGAAACAATAAAGTAAAAGCACTCATATAACTGAGAGGTCTAGATGTGGGTGAGACTTCATATAAAGCTGGCCATAATTTTTTGAATATATCTACAAAGACAATTTTTTTTTTGTCTTTTCTCTCAGTACCAACTTTATTCTAACCCTAATTCCAATGTGGGAGCCATTGGATCCTGTGGTTCTGTGTGTTCTCACTACTTCACGAAACAGTCTTTAAAAATTGAAGTTCAACAAGACCAAATATTCACTATGCACACAAGGCCCCAGGCCATAGCTGTGTGTAGCAGATAGGATGTGATTAGGAGCTCTGCCTTGATTATTGTGGCTTTCTCCACAAGTCAGGGGTAGTGTCAACATCTCTGATACTACCAGAAGAAAACAGACTTTCTGGGAATTTTCAAAGAAAAAATAGATATGGTATGGGCAACTAACCAATAGCCACTGCAGCATATATTCTCTCTCCAGTTCTCTTCTATTTCTTTTTGGACATTGCTTTCCTTCTTTTTTCTCTTATGCTTCAAAATGACCATTGGAAATTACTTCCAACATTATAATACATCCTTGTGAGAGAATTGTTGCTGTGGTTAGGTGTCCTTGCGTCCAACACGTAGAGCCTCTCATAGGATTTTCAATGGCAGATTGCTTCAGGAGTGGATTGCCACGTCCTTCTCCCTTTTTTTTTTTTTTTTTTTTTCAGTGTTGGGGATCAAACTCAGGGCCTCAGGGAGTGCAGAGCAGTGCTCTACCAACTAAGCTAAACCCCAGCCCCTGTGAGAGAATAGCCAGATTTATTTTAGGAATTCCTTATCTCAAGGTAAATTTATAGGAAATCAATCCTGTCTGGCCTAATCTGTGTCATATAACCAAAAAAAAAATGTGGTCATGACTTGAATGAGGTTCTATAAGCAATGGGTATCTGGTTTACCCAATGGTTTGTGGTGAGTGGATGCAACTGAAAAAAAAAAAAAAACATTTATGGGGAAGGCTGTGTAGTCAACCAATAGTTGTCCACTTTAAATGTCATTATAAAAGAATCATTGGCTGCTGATTTAAGATAGTGAGCTAGGCAGGTTCCAAGAGGGCCCCCAATTATCCTTAATTTTTGCTATTCATACACTGTATACTCTCCTCCAACAGTGAAATGGATCTGGGCTATGTGCATACTTTGGAGGTGATGGAATGACATTCAAAGCTATATAATAAAAGGGACAGTAGCTCCTACCTTGCTCTGAATCATACATACTAGAGGAAGCCAGGTACCATATCATGAAGACACAAAAACAGGACTGAAGAGAGGTTCATATGGAGCAAAACTGGTGCATTCCTTCAACAGCTAATCTTACTAGTCATGAGGCTTAGCAACCCTGAAATAAAATCTTGAGCCCCATTTAAACCTTTTGATGACTGCAAGCTTCAACCAACATCTTGACAACAAGCATAATTTATTTTGCAGCAATAGATGGTTCACACAGATTTATATTTTCAATTCTCTTAAAGAAAAATTATTTTGGTGCTTATGTGTGTGCACACATGCTTGGACACACGCAGGTGAGTTTGTATGTGTGAATTTTGTTCTAGATTGGGAATTATATTTTATTCAGTACTCTTTTAGAATCAAAGATGGCTACTCTGTAGTTTCTATGATTAGGTAAATAGGTTATTACTGATATGATTTCTTTTCATAATAATTAGCTAGTACCCATATGTGTGCATATTCCATTATTTCTCCTAACTGTATGGAGCAAGTTACTATAATAAGACAAAACTAAGGCTTAAAGAAATTAGGGAACCTCTCCCAGTTCACCCAGCCAGTAAGGGACAGCCTAAGGATTCAAGACCACATGTATTTTACCTTAGTACCTACGCATTTGCCTACAGTAGTAGCCTTGTGATATCTGATTCTGTCAGATCTCGGAAGCTAAGCAGGGTGGGGCCTGGTTAGTACTTGGATGAGAGACTGCCTGGGAATACCAGGTGCTGTAGGCTTGGGAGAGGGACCCGGCAACCCACTGCCAAAAAGTAATCAGCCATTGAAAACCCTACGAATAGCAGAGAAGCACTGACAACAGTGTTTCACCTGTTGTATGTAGTATTGCTATGAGTGGGATACTGACTCGACAGCACGTAACAACCACCACCACCTACGCATTTAATCATTACATTTTAAATAGGTCTCTTCTTGGTTTTAACCCTAAATGCTCATGATTTACTATGCAATTAGAAAGGGTAATATTTCATTTAGGGTTTTGTTTTATATTCACAGAAGTGATTGGTCTCTGTATCATATATATTATATTTTGGCATTTAGATGTTGGAATGATGATAGTTTCATAAATCAAATTGAAATGTTATTCCTCTTTGTCTAGATTCTGTCCTAGCTTATAAAATGAAGATCATATATTCTTGGAAAATATGGAATAATGTATCTTAAAAGTGTGGAATCAAACAGCCTGTTTTTGGAACTATTTTGAGAATATTTTGACTCTATACATGTTTATATAGGTATATTTTAAATAATCAGATTTACATTCATTTAATGAATGATTTGAAAGCTAGTTTGCCAAACTGATATCCTATCACCTCAAATACTTGATTGTGTAACTCCTATAAACAAAAAGTTTCCCTCTATATAACTATAATACAACCATCAAAATTGGGGAATTAACACAAGTTTTTCAATCTTATGCTCAGACACCATTCAAGTATCAGTTTTAAAAATAATGGAGTTTATAATCAATGAATGCACTTAGCTTTTATATATCTTTAGTTTCTCTTAGTCTGGAAGCATTGCTCAGTCTTTGCTCTTTGTGACATTGGCATGGTTAGAGTTGATAATTATTTTGTAGGATAGTTCTCAATTTGAATTTGCCTAATGTTTCCTCATGATTAGATTCAGAATATGTATCTTTGGCAGGAATATGACAGAAATGACTGTGTCCTTCTTTTTGCATTCTTTCAGATGAGAAGATTTCAGTTTTTCCCATCACCAGTGATGGTTGACTATTTGATTAACTTGATTATCTACCAAGATTGTCCATGGTAATGTTATTCTAGGAATCTCTTCTATTTTTATATTAGTAGATATTTTGTAGGGGGATACTTAATGTTTATGCAAATATCCTATTTCTCATCATACTTTCAATTGATTCATTTATTTAAATTCCTGGTTTCTCACTTTATTCATTGGGTTATAATTCATTATTACCACCATTCACTTGTTCCTGTTGTCTCTGATGTGATCTATGGAAACCATTTCTAGCTTGTTCTTTTGTCCTTCTGACATGTTTCCTTTATTCTTTGAGCATTTCTTTGCCACTGACAAAAGATATTCCAGATATATTTCATAGTTTCCTTGCTTTGGTCATATTACCAATTTTTCTGGGAGCCTTGGTTACATTTAGTGGAAATGGCTTTGAGAAGCCAAGATCTGAGCACTAGGTTTGCTTATGTTATTGAGGTGTCACTGATCTCAGACAGGTGAAAGAACTAGGGAATATATACATAGATGGATCCACATAGACATGTACACAATTTACATCTATATTTACTGTTTTATTTGTTAAATATTGGAAACCCTTAGTTGACACTGAGATATCCAGTTCCAATTCAATATCACAAAATTCATTTTAGTTTTTGCCTTTCCATATTTTTATCTCCCTTCTATGACACTGAGGAACATGACCCCCTTTGATGCTTAACATATTTATTTGATCAATCCTCTCTATATAACCAAACTCCCAATTTTTGGGCCCCCTTCTTCCATGTAGATGTATTCTGCTCCCTTCTTGGATCTGACTCTTCACTGCCTTCCTCATATCCCCAGCACGTACACCTGTCTTGGCCAATCTTGAGCCCTTCATTTTGTAATGGCCTTCCTGCCCTAGTTTGAGCCATGACACCCAACCTGCTATTGGGCCACCCTTCTGTATGGATGCTCTCCTTGTACTGCTCGAGTTCTGGCACACTATACAAGGTCATGCTCCCTGCAAGAGCCAGTTGCTTTTCCTTGCTTAGATTTTGACTTCCCACATAAGGCCACCCCTACAACTACTTGGGTAGACAAAGTGTTTAGATGAGGCAGAGAAAGACAGGTGTCACCAAGATATTTGAGAAGGGAAGGGAGTGGTCCTCACAGAAAGGGAGCGGGAGGGATAATTTCTGAATAACTAGTCTCATTTTTGCAATGGTTATTAATTTTTTTCCAGTAATTAATCATTTAATTATTAAGCTTGTTTTAAATGTCTGTTTTTTCAGATAGACTTTGTCATATTGAAATTTTCTTTTTTATTGGAAATTTTTAATGTACAACTTAATGGGTTTCATTATGACATGGGTTTCACTGTGACATTTCCATAAATTCATTTCATTATACATTGCTCACATAACTTCCCCCTTACTCTCTCATGACACTCTTCCTCTATCCCCACCCCTCCACCAATGATCTCCTTTCTACTTGCATGTCTTTTTGTGAGAATATTTATCTATATACATGCATCCCAATTTTGATTTAAGTCCAAACTTTTTCTATAGTGATCTACCTTTTTACATTCTTAGCAGTATTAGTCCATTTACATTAGCCAGGCTTTGGTATTACTGCTATTATTATTTTTTTATTTTAACTATTCTTGTAGGATTTTTCTATCTTCCCCTTTTTTCCACCATACTAATAAAGTTGTGGCCCTGTAGCAACCAATCCCTTCAGATCTCAGAAGCTAAGCAGGGTCAGGCCTGGTTAGTACTTGGATGGGAGACCACCTGGGAACACCGGGTGCTGTAGGCTTGGGAGAAGGACTTAACAACCCACTCCCAAAAAAAGAAAATCCACCATTGAAAACCCTATGAGTAGCAGAGAAGCACTGACAATAGTGTTTCTCCTGTTGTGAGTAGTGTTGCTATGAGTCAGATACCGATTCCATGGCACCTGACAACAATAATAAAATTGTGCCATTTACATTGAGATTGACCTCTCCACCTTCATCCCTTCTCATTGACCCTTCTTCCCCTCTCATCTTCTATCATCTCTTTGCTCTGCTAGATCCCTCCCTCCTTCATTCTACTCCTTAAATTGTCCCTTCTGTGCTAAGCTTAATTGAGCTTTTTATTATGTTTCAATTTATGTATAGGATTTTTTCCTTCCTTTAAATTTGATTCAGCTCCCACTTATGAGCAAGAGCATGGTGCTTTTCTTTTGGGGCTTGTGTTCCTTCATGTAAGATGATGTTTTCCAATTCTGTCCATTTGCTGTAAATGGCATTATTTCATATTTTTAATTGCTGAGTAATATTCAATTGTGTATATGTACCATAATTTTTTTATCCATTCTTCTCTTGATGGTCACCTTGGTTGTTTCCATATCCTTGCTATTGTGAAAAGTGCTTCATTGAATATGGAGATGCAGGTGTCTCTGTGGCATGATGACTCATCTCCTTTTGGATATATTCCCAATAGTGGTATAACTGGGTCATATGGAAGATCTATTTTTAATTTTCTGAGGTACTTCCATATTGATTTCCAAAGTGGTTGAACCAATTTTCAGCCCCACCAACAGTGTAAGAGGATTCCCTTTTCTCCACAACCTTGCCAGCATTTGTTATTGTTTGTTTTATTGATCTTAGCCATTCTTACTGGAGTAGGGTGGAATCTCAGAGTTGTTTTAATTTGCATTTCCCTAATGGCTAGGTATATTGAGCATTTTTTCTTGTGTTTCATGACCTTACAAACTTCTTCATTTGAGAACTGTCTGTTTAGTTCCTTTGCCCACTTGTGTATTGGGTTATTTGTTGTCTTGGGAGTTGCTTCCTTGAGTTCTTTGTAAATTCTGGAAATTAATCCTCTGTCCAATGTAAAGGATGTGAAGATTTTCTCTCATTTAGTAGGGACTTCCTTGACTCTGTTGATTGTTTCCTTTGCTGTACAGAAGCTTTTTCATTTCGTGTAATCCCATTTATCTAGTCTTATTGCAATTTTCTGAGCAATTAGAGTATTATTAAGGAAATGCTTTCCTATGCCTACATGTATGAGCATATTGCCCATATTTTCTTCTAGTAATTTTAAAGTTTCTTATTTTATGTTGAGGTCTTTTATCCATTTTGAGTTAACTCTTGTGCATATTGAGAGGTTCGGGTCTGTTTTCATTTTTGTGCAGGAGGAAATCCAAGTGTCCCAGTATCATTTGTTGAAGAGGCTATCCTTTCTCCAATCTGTGTGCTTCGTTCCTTTGTCAAAGCTCAGATGGCTATAAATGCATTGTTGATGTATATCTGGGTCCTCAATTCTGTTCCCCTGGTCTTCAGGCCTATTTTTGTGCCAGAACAAGCTGTTTTTGCTACTACAGCCCTGTAGTATAGATTAAAGTCAGAGATTGTGATCCTGCCTGCACTAATTTTCCAGCTTAAGAGTATTTTGCCTATATATGGTCTTTTGTATTTCCTTGATGAATTTTTAAATTATTTTTTCTATTTCTGTAAAGTCTGTCATTGAAATTTTAATGAGGATTGCATTAAATCTATAGAGTGCTTTTGGTAAGATAGCCATTTTCATAATATTCATTCTCCCAATCCATGAACAAGGGAAGTCCTTCCACCTTCTAGTATCCTCTGTGATTTCTTTCCTTAATGTTTTGAAAGTTTTCTTGTAGAGATCTGCAGGATCTTTGGTTAGATTGATTCCTAAGTATTTAAGATTTTGGTGGGCTATTGTGAAAGGGATTGTTCCCTTAATTTCCTTCTCTTCCTGTTCACAGTAGGTGTACAGGAAGGCTACTGATTTTTGAGTGTTAATTTTGTATCCTGCCTCTTTGCTAAAGGAGTTAATTGGGTCGAAAAGTTTTCTAGAGGAGTTTTTGGTGTCCTTTAGGTAAAATATCATGTCCTCCACAAATTGGGATAATTTGACCTCTTCTTTGCCTATCTGTAGTCTTCTGATTTCTTTCTGTAGTCTAATTGCTCTGTCTAGGACTTCAATCACAATGTTAAATTAGATAGGCGAGAGTAGGCATCCTTGTCTTATTCCTGATCTTAGAGGAAATGGTTTCAATTTTTCTCCATTTAATATGATGTTGGCTGTAGGTCTGTCTTAAATGGCCTTTATGATGTTAAGGTATTTTCCTGTTAGGCCTATCTTCTCCAGGGTTTTTATCATGAAAAGGTGTAACACTTTGTCAAAGGTCTTCTCAGTATCAATTGAGATGATCATGTGATTTTTTGTTTGCAAGCCTTTTCATATATTGAATTACATTATTCTATTTTTGTGTGTTGAACCAGCCTTGCACCTGTGGAATAAATCCCACTTTGTCATGGTGAACCATCTTTTTAATATGTTGCTGAATTGGTTTGCCCGGATTTTGTTGAGAACTTTTGTATCTTTATTCATTAGGGAAATCAGTCTGTAATTCTCTATATTAGATAGATCCTTGACTGGTTTAGGTATCAATGTGATGGTAAAATCATAGAATAAGTTTGGGAGTGCTTTCTCCTTTCCTACTTTTTGAAATAATTTGAGGAAACTGAGTATTAATTCTTCTTTGGAAATTTGGTAGAATTTGGTAGAATTCTGCTGTGAACCCATCAGGTCCTGTGCTCTTCTTTGTTGGGAGACTTTTTATTACCTTTTCTACTTCAGCATATGTAATGGGTTTTTTCAGGTCACTTATGTTCTCCAGGGCTAATTTAGGTAAATCATATGTGTTAATAAATTTATCCATTTTTTCTGTATTTTCGTGTTTTGGGGATTATAATTTGTCAAAGTAGTCCTGATGATTTTCTGTATTTTATTGGAATCGGTGTTTATGATCCCTTTTCATCTCTAATTTTCATGATTTTTGCCTTTTCTTTTTTCTTTTTGATGAGATTGGCCAGGAGAGTGTCCATTTTATTAATATTTTCAAAGAACCAGCTCTTAGTCTCATTAATTCTTTGAATTATATTTTTAGATTCTAATTGAGGTATCTCTGCCTTGATCTTGATAATTTTTGTCAGAGTACTCCTTTTGGGATTGGTTTGCTTTTGGTTTTCTAGTGCCTTGTATTGTGTCATTAGGTCATTTATTTGGCTTATCCCTACCTTATTGATGAAGGCACTCAATGCTATGAACTTCTGTCTTAGAACTGCCTTTGCTGTATCCCATATGTTTTGGTAGGATGTGTTTTCATCCTCATTTGATTGCAGGAATTTTTAAATTTCCACTTTAATTTCTTCAATAACCCATTGATCATTTAGCAGTGTATTTAGTCCCCATGAGTTTGTAAATTTTCTAGTGTTTTTCTTATTTTTGAGTTCTAATTTTATTCCCTTGTGATCTGAAAAGGTACAGAGGATGATTTCTACTTTTTTCTATTTATTGAGGCTATTTTTGTATACTAAATGTGATCTATCTTAGAGAAAGTTCCATGTGGTGCTGAGAAGAATGTGTATTCCTCATCAGATGGATGAAATACTCTGTAGATATCTGAGAGTTCCAGTTGGTTTAAGGTGTGGATTAAGCTTGTCCTTTCTCTGTTGATTTTTTTGTTTTGATGACCTGTCTCTTGGCAGAAATGAGGTCTCCAATAATTATTGTGTCTAGACCAATGTAATCCTTTATTTCCCATAAGGTTTGTTTTATGAAGCTGTGTGCCCCTATATTTGGAGAATATATATTAAGTAATATTATTGGTTCCTGGTTAATTGTTTCTTTTAGTAATATTTTAGTAATATGTAATGTCCTTCTTTATCTCTTCTAATTAGTTTTGGATTGAAGGGTAATCTAACTGAAATTAGTATTGCAACTCCTGCTCTTTTTCCCCCCCTGCTTGGTTTATTGTTTTCCAGCCCTTAATTCTCAATCTATTACAGTCTTTGTGGGTTAGGTGAGTCTCTTGACTTTGTCACAGTGAAATTTTCAAAGGCCAAAATTCCCATACTATCTTTTCAATCATATTTCCATGGCAAACAAACTTGGAAGACAGAAGTTCTATCTCCTTTCAGAGCGTAGGGAAGATTTTTTGTTGTTGTTGTTTGTTTGTTTGTTTGTTTGTTTGTTTTTACCTATCTAGTGTAATAATAATAAAAAATAATAGTGATCATTTGTTCCTTTTTATTTTTGAATACTAATTTATTTTATGTACATACTGCAAGTTACCCCTCTACGTGTCAGTGAGTACTTAAGTGGTTTCCAGTTTGGCATTATTACAAATAAAGGTGCTCTGATCAGGAACCAGTCAAAATCTGTACTCATGTACTTTCCATCAACATTGAATGAAAGGTTTCTAAACTCAGGGAGATGACTGAGTTCTATCTAGGCTGCCCCTCCCTGCACTGCATCTGGTGGTAAGCTGAGTAATTGTAGAGCTCACCTTATCTTCCTGTTGAGAGGCAGTTCCCCACAGTTTCCACATTAATGGATTGTGATAGCATAGCGTTTGTCTTGGATTCTCTTTTCAAGGATGTTTGTACATCAAGATGCTACTCCCTTTGGGGGCCAAATGTAGTTTTGCTTTCTAACTAGGATAAGTATAATTTCTTCTAGCACAAAGGGTGGCCAGACTTGCTAGTAACTCTTTAATAAGATTGGGGAGAGTGTGGTCCCCTGAGCTCAGGGGAGCTCTCCTACCATGTACCTCCAGTGTCTATAAAGGCATCACATGGCTGTCATAGTGTTCCCCTGTGGGCATGGAGGTTTGGAACTTCTGCACCAAGTTACTATGGCTGTAAGTAACAAACTGTCTAAATCCATATTGGCTCATTGTCTCTTTTCTGGTCCAGTGTATCAATGTATGGCAAGTCAACCTAGTAGCTACCACTTAGGAACTGTCACTTAGGAACTTCTTGACCATGTGACATACTCTCTCTCAGTTATCATCATCCTTTGCTTCTTTGTGTCAAGTCTATAAATCATTGTTGAATACATATTGCATTGATCTTTAGTTGTTTCAGATAAAAGCATAAATCTAGCCCCATTACAGTCAGAACCAGAAGTCTCTTATACTGTTCTTTTTCAAACAAAAACTAGTGGAAATAAAAACTGGTAGATACTTGATAAATCAGAGAAACATCAGTTCACAAAATTAGAAATGAGAAAGCTATGTAGCATATACAAAGCAGATGAAATGTTTGATAACACTTGTGGCAGATACAGTGTGTTGGCTGACCTGACATCCTCAAACTTTTGCCTTAGGGTGGTCCCTATGTACTATGCCACAGATCTGGACACTGAGTGCTAATCATTGTCCAAAAGCCTACAATGAATGCTTCCAGGATATTTTTTCTTTTTTCTTTTTGGATAAATTGATGGTCCCATCCACTGACTTTTTCTCTCCTCTCATTTTCCTGCAGGGCACATGGACACAGTGCTTGTACCATGTGAATAAAACATGCTCAGTAAACATAGTGCAGAAAAAGAGACTGGATACTTGATGACTTGTCTTTGTAGTTGCACCATTACTGGATCACCTACCACATTAATTTTTTTGTTTAAGATCTATCTGTTTAAAGTGCCTGCAGCTGTACCACTGTGGCGTCTGATCCTGTCAGGTCTTGGAAGCTAAGCAGGGTCAGGCCTAGTTAGTTCTTGGATGGGAGACCACCTAGGAATACCAGGTACTGTAGGCTTGGGAGAAGGATCCGGCAACCCACTCCCAAAAAAACAATTAGCCATGAAAACCCTATGAATAGCTAAGAGGCACTGACAATAGTGTTTCACCTGTTATACCTAGGTAGGGTCGCTATGAGTAGGACACTGACTCAACTGCACCTAACAACAACAACTATCTGTTTAAACTAATGGTATTAGGACTTGCTGTTTGTAGCCAAATGTATAACTTGAAATAACTGAAAAGTGTCTAATAATTTGCCCTATTTACAGGCTAACAAGTTAGTCTCTCACAGCTTCACAGATGCTGGCATATGACAGGAACCTCCCAAATTAGAGACAAAACACCATGTATTGCTCACAGCAATGTCAGGAGCTAAAGTATCCTCACTTTCCTGTGCTGGTTCCTCAAACTCCAATCTCCACAGGGTGATAAAGAAAGGATCCCACAACTTAATAGATTGTGTTATAAAAAGTAGAAGTCTGCTAAACTCACAGCAAAGGAAATAATCTTGACAGTCAAGGAATTCATTGCAAGATCTACCCTATTTTTCCTTATCTCAATAGGTGTTAATACCATTTACCCAGTTGCTGTAAGATGGGCTTGATCCAGTTCTTTCTTTCACATAGACCATCTGGTCTTTTAGCACATCCTATCAGCTCTACAGGGCTAGGATTTAGCTCAATTGGTAGACTGCCACTCTGTAGTCTCTGAGGTTCTGAATTCAATTCCTAGCACAGCAAAAATGGGAGAAGGATGTGGCAATCCACTCCCAAGGTAATCCCAAAACAATCAGCCACTGAAAACCCTATAAGGGTCATTATGAGTTGGACACATCTCAATGGTGCCTAACAACAACAACAATCAGTTTTACATTTGAATTTTAACCCAAGTCAAAGTTTTTCTCAACACCTCCACTACCCTACCTATTCTCCCTTGGGTTACGGCTCTTCTCTCCTAATTTATCTCCTATTTCTACCTTGGCGTCTACCCACCCACATAGTCTTCCCTATTGACAACAAGACTAATTCTTTTAAAACGTAAAGCAGGTTTTGTTTCCCCTGTGTGGAACTACTCCTGAACTTCCCATCCCTTTCAGAGTAGAACACAAAGTCTTTACCTAATTTGGCACTCGCCTCTTCCTCCAACCTTTTCTCTTTTCATACTTCGTCCCACTCATCCCCAGTCTTCCTTGCTTTCTTAATGCTAATACACGCTCCTGCAACAGGACCTTTGCACTTTGTAGAACAATCACTTTAATACAAATCTAGGTCACTCTCTCCTTACTTAATTCAAATCTGCTTAAATGTCATTTCCTCAAGGGAAACTTTCTTGATCATCTTTCTTTTTTTCTTTTTTGTGGTACTGGGGGTTGAATCCAGGGCCTCATGCTTACATGCTTTGCAAGTGCTGGACCTCTGAGCTGCACCCTCAGTCCATTTTTTTACTTTTTGAGACAGGGTCTCACTAAGTTACGCAGACTGCCTCTGGTCTCAAACTTGAGATCCTCCTGCCTCCACCTCCCAAGCTGCTGGGATTACAGGTGTGCGCCACCATGCTCAGCTCTCTTGATCATCATTTTAAGAACTTTATTCTTGAAGCTGGATGCACTGTGGCTGACACCTATAATCCTAGCAACTCAGGAGGTGGAGGCAGGAGGATCACAGATTCGAGGCCAGAGGCAGCCTACATAATTTAACAAGACCCTGTCTCAATACAAAAAAATAAAAACTGGGCTGGGGTGCAGCCCAGTGGTTGAGCACTTACAAAGTATGCGTGAGGCCCTGGGTTCAACTCCCAAGTACTGTGAAAAACAAAAAGAAAGAAAAAAAGAACTCCTCATCACTCTGTCTTCTCACAGTGCTTTTGCTTACTGCAATGTACTTTTAATTATATTATTTATCTGCTATTTATCATCCACCTCCTCTACTTAAAGAAATCTTATAAAAGATGTGTGTTTTTGTGTCAGTTCCTAATATATAATAGCAGCTCATTGTCATATAAGTGAATGAATAAAGGATAAATAAATGAATGTATTACTCAAACTGTTACCATATTGTGATTAGTTTTATATCTAAAATATGATTATTTTATATAGTTTGGTGGTTAGTTTGGTTTTCATGAAGCTTATGACATTCTTCCCTCATTCTCCACCACTGAAAAGCTATATTTTCTTACCGCACATTATTCTCAGCATCTTTAATGTTCATCATTCCATATATTCCTGAATTTTAATCTTATTTCTTAATTTTATTCTTCTTGAAGCCTCAGTTTTAATTCTAATTGGGACATAGATCTGCATAGTTAGGCCACATATTTTTATATAGATATATAATTGACCCTTAACTTTGAAACTTAAACTTTTATTTATGTTTCTAAAGTGAAAATCTTAGCATTATACCTGACTTTGCTCTGTTGATCATATTGAATATCTGTCAGTTCTAATTTCAAAATATAACACATATCCAACAGCTTCTTAGTTCCTCCACTACCATATTTCTCTCTCTCTCCTACATTAACTGCCACTGCATTTTTCGTATCCTCCGTTCATTCTAACTGCAACTGTATTGTCCTTTATTTATTTATTTTATTTATTTATTTTTACTTTTTTCTTCTAGCAATACTCTCCAAAAACTTTCCATTTTTCTTCTCCAATTTGGACAGATTGTTCTCTAAGTCAACTTTATATCTGTCACCTTGGGATTTCCATTTCTATTTTGGGTCAGTTTTGCCTTTTCTGGATCCAATGTCTTAATCATTCTAGGTTCATCCATTGTTTGCCAAAAATATATCCTCAAATCAACCTGTCTTGCACTCAGGCTCGTGTGTGTGTGTGTGTGTGTGTGTGTGTGTGTGTGTGTGTGTATGTGTCCCTTTCTTAAATACCTAAAATATCTCTATTATTAGGTCTTTTTTGACTCACCTTCATCAGCTGCTCAAGTATGTTTATAATCTGAACATTTGTTTGTTCCTTTTGTATCCTTTGTTTTTCTTGTGATAATTCTCCCTGTTGCCACCCAATTCATATTCTTGACTCAAGTCTCTATTTGAATTCCATTCAGTCAAGTATCAAGACCTTTAGTCTTTGTCTCTTAGATTTTTCTTTTATGTTGTTCTTGCTCTATGTTCTTTTGATCTTTATTCTAGTAGAATTATTTACTCTATCTTCCAAACTTCATACAGCATTTATGTTTGTGCATTATACACTTCCAGTGGCTTTTTCTTTCACATAGCATAGAGTTATTTTTCATAGCTGCAATATCTTATTGTCTTGGCAAAGAGTATACAATTTTTTTTGGCAGTACTGATGGGATTGAACCCAGGACCTTACACATGCTAGGCAAGTGCTCCACCACTAGGCTGCACCCCAGACCATATTTTCTTATTTGTGTTTTTGTTGTTGTTGTTGTTGTTGTTGTTGTTTTGATACAGGATCTCACTAAATTGCACAGGCTACCTCTGGCCTAGAACTCATAATCCTCCTGCCTCAGCCTCCTGAGTTTCTGGGATTACAGACATGCAACACCATACCTGGCCAGTACACAATTTTTGTAATGTCATCTTATATTCTGGAAATTACCTTCATTTCTACTTGGTACAACCTTTTTAATGTTTATATTTGTCTTTTTCAAATAGCTTGATTATTAGTTCATAAAGATAATATGAATAATAACTTTATTATTGATCCATAGATAATAGGAAAGAGAAAGGAGAATTTCTTTCATATGAATAGAATATATTAGATGACTCCTTTTAAGGGTAATGAGTCAGGCACCTGGCTTTTAGGCAGGGTACACTTTAAATTCCAGAATTAGAAAAGATTTACACTGAGGTGCCAACATCAGAATTAGATCCTTTATTTCTTACCAGAGAGTTCTACTGAGTTATTTAGAGAATTGTGATGGTTGGAGTTTTCACTGGGCACATGCTGGCAGCAGGCTGTTCTGCATGTGGAGGTTTGGGGAGGGGGTGTCAAGTGCCCAGAGCTCAGTAATACATGACATTTCTATGTTCGAATCTGGGCTTTCTCCTCTTCATTTCCTCTGTCAGAAGTGTACAATGGACTCCCACAGCCTCCTCTGTCTGCTAGTATTCCTAGTCCACTTTCTATTTTCCACAAATTTGGAGAAAGTTCTGCTCTGCTTTCCTGTTCTCATTATCAGTGTGGTAGTATTCATTTTCAGTTCTATTGCCATATTCTAATGCGGTTTCTCAGGGGAGAAAGAAGATAAGCTTACCTTTTCAGCCTACCTTGTTGACACAGAACCACTAATGTGTAGTTACTACATTTTGAAAATAACCAAATAGTTGGTTGAAATGTTTTACCACCCCTATTAAGAAATAGATGTCCATCAGTAGATCTCTGTTGTTTCTGACCCTCACAGGAGATCTTGTCCAGTGAACTGTTGTGGGCATCAAACACAATACATTTTAAACAGAAGGATTTCACCTTTAAAATTATGATTGTAAATCTATTGCAAAGTATCTTAATGAATTTAAAAATATTCCTCTGGCTATCATGTAATGGCTTCTGATTATTCAGAAAAGGTAAAGCAAGAATTAGAAGGCTTAGTTTCATGAAACAAGAAAAAAGGAATCTCATTTTTTGAAAAAGAGAATTATCTTTCCATTATAAATTATATTCTGAGGGGGGGAAACCAGCTGGAATTAAACAGTAAGGTTTTATTTATAGGAGAAAAGAATGACAGCTCAATTCACTTTAAAGAGAAGTCACACCAAAAGCGCATAAGAAAAGCATTTCTCCTTTGCAAATGTTCATATTGCTCTCTGAATCTTTTTCCAATTATGAGAACCAGAGAGCATATAGTGTGCAGTGATATATTTGGTGTTTTTTTTCACAGGATGTTCACAATACTGCTAAGATTTGGGGTCAGTAGACTGCAACTGAGCTCTTAGAATCCTATTTCTAAAAGACTTTTTTTCTTTCATTCATTCTTTCTCTTTCTTCCTTTTTCTTTCCTCCTCTCTTCCTTCCTCCCCTCCTTCTTTCCTTTCTCTCTCCTGCCTCTTCCTCCTTCATTCCTTCTGTCTTTCCTTTCTTTTTCCCTCCCTTTCTCTCTCTTTCTCTTTCTTTATTTCTTTTTCTTTTACTTTCCTCTTCCCTCCCTTCCTTCCTTCCTTCATTCCTTCCTCCCTTCTTTCCTTCCTTCTTTCCTCCTTCCTTCCTTTTTTTCCTAATGAAGTCAATTGTAATACTATCTTAAGAACAAAATTGCCCATTAGTTGAAAATATTTCCCATCATTAACTCTTACTTTGAGAACTCTGGTTTAATTGGACCCAACAGTCTGCTTTCCAGCATTTCTGTAAATTTGACATTATTTGAAAAGGTAACTAACCACATATTCATTCCTATTTCCTCTTGGAAATGCTGTTGATGGATGAGGCAATATTTGCAATTATATATTAGTAAATATAAGTGCAGAGTTTTGCTCCATGGGCTTGTAGGAGAATTGTAAGGAGGCATGAACGCATCACAGAATGTAATTGGCTCTTTTTCAATTGGGCGCTGGAGAAAAATTGGCCTGCTGCAGCTTGTGGCTTTTCTTTGGGGAATAAGAAAGCCTGGCTCCTTGCTTACCAGTTTCATTCCTATACATCTTCAGCATCAATTTAAACTGCAGAGATGATAGCACTAAATTATTTATTGAAAAAAAGTTGACTAACTTCATGGAAATAGCATTTTCATAAATCTAATTCTCTTTCATGAAGTTGTATAATTTCTGGCAAAACTGTTTTCATTTTACTGAGTCATTTAATCTATTTTGATATTATGTATGCAGTATTTTAAAGAGTGACTTTATATCTATGATGAGAGTAGTGAAATATCTAATTATGAAAAACTAATCTGAGATTACGCGCTGGGATTTAGCTCAGTTGGTAGAGTGCTGTGCTGCAGTCTCTGAGGTCCTGAGTTCGATTCCCAGCACTGCAAAATGGGAGAAGGACCTGGCAATCCACTCCCAAGGCAATCCTGAAACAGCCAGCCATTGGAAACCCTGTGAGGGTCGCTATGAGTTGGATACCGACTCGACTGCACCTAACAACACCAACAACAATCTGAGGTTATTGAAAAGAGTAGTGATGCTAAACAAGAAGTGCCAACTTGAAAGAATCTAAATTTTTCATGAAGGATGTCTTGCTTACTTCAGGTGATAAAATGTTCCTAGTTTCATGTTTTCATTAGTGTAGGATGTCTATAAAATTGTTTGAATATCTGTTATATTCATTAAAGGAGTAGTAAACAAGATGGTATCATAGTTTTTGTTTTATTAATAATCTTTGTTGACCAAAGTAGCTTCTTTTTAATAGCTCTTTCTTCCAATGTCCCAAGTCTCTTTGTTCTTCCACCCAACATGGGGTTTATTCTATTTGTCTTTTTCTCTCTTTTCTATATGTGACATTTTTCTGACTCTTGTGAGATTTCTAGTAACAGAAATCATATTCCATTACTTCTTGTTGCTCTATTACCCAGATTGATACTGCTAAAAGCTACATAGAATACTGGTGAAGTTGTTTTGAAATTATGTTGGTTTAAAAAAATGAGGAGTTTTTTGATCATTTTGTCATTCCTCTATATTCATAGACTATAAAAAATAGAATATTGCTTTCTCAACAAGACAGTGAAAAGAAACAAAATGAATAAATTGTTGCAAATAAGTGAAATCAAACTAGATTTTTGACAAATCTTATCACCAACAAGACTTAATAACTATACAAAGATATTTTATGTTTTAGGAGAAGGCTTGTAAACAACAAATTATAATTACATGACCCTTTTAAGACAAAAATGTCTAAATATTCTAGGTAAATGTACTAATGGTCAAAAGCTGGATTGTTAGGTGTTTCAATAATTTCAAAATGCCTGAAGTAAGAGGATGACATAATTTCCTGATGAATACCCTTAAATAATATTCTTACTTTCAGAGTACATTTTCATTATCACTTTATTCAACTTTCTTATGGAGCTATTCCATAAGGGAAGAGATCTCTAAGATATAGCCGATTGAAACTAGTAATTATCAGATCATGACCACAAAAAAATAATTATTCATCCATTGTCTTATTTTAAACCCAGTTGACCACTAGTGTGCTCACACTTCCTCCCACCTTTTTCCACCTTCCTCAAAGAGCCTATTCTTATACTGTTTGAACTGTTTCACCCACATACATCCTGCTGCTTTGCAGGTAACCATGACAATATTTCACAGTGCTGAGGTTATTTGCCATATAAAATACAGCCATGCTGTCTTAAATTTATTAGCAAGCACACCTTTCCCAAAATATACACATGCACACAAACAAATATCACATTAAAACTGCATGACATTTGGGAACTCTTGAAAGATCAAGGGTGCAATCAAATGATTTAATGAGTGGGAAGAGGTCATGATTCTTTTCCTAGGAGCTAGTAAAACCATATGAATCCTTGCTAATACAAAAATAAGATCTTAATTTTTTCTAAATTATTACAAATGCTTTTAATTCTTCAGTATCTGCCTCTTTAAGATTTATATTAGCAGAAACTTTGCCAATTAATAATGCCAGCAAGGTTGGAGGTAGATATATTACCTGATTTTTGATTTAACAGAAAATTTTGTTAATAATTATTGTTGTTGTTGTTAGGTGCCGTTGAGTCGGTATCCGACTCATAGCGACCCTCATAGGGTTTTCAATGGCTGACTGTTTCGGGATTGCCCTGGGAGTGGACTGCCAGGTCCTTCTCCCATTTTTGTGGTGCTGGGAACCGAACTCAGGACCTCAGAGACTATAGCACAGTGCTCTACCAACTGAGCTAAATCCCAGCCCGTAATAATTATTAGTTGCATAATTTCTAATCCCCCACAAGTCTGTCAGTTTGCCATACTGTGGGGACTTGCATGTTGCTATGATATTGAAAGTTATGCCAATGGTATTACAGGTACCAGCAGGGTCATCCATGGTGATCATGTTTGGGAGAGTGGAAGATCAACCAAAAAAAGGAAGATACTCAAGTAGATGAATTGACACAGTGGCTAAAACAATGGGCTTAAACATAAAAAAGATCTTATGCCTGGCACAGAATCAGGGAATGTTTCATTCTGTTGTACATAAATAGGGTCACTCTGAGTGAGACCTGACTAGAGGGCACTTAACAAAAACATCAAAATTTCTAAGTAGACAATTGTGATGCAGCATGAAGACATTGTCAAAGAGTGAGAAGTTCAAGATTAAGATTCTGAGCAACAATAGCAATCATTAGATCTTTGATTCAGAGCTGTTCAACATATAAACTATATCCTACAATGATGTCAACAATATTTAGATTCAGTTATCATCTCTTTACTGGGAATTGAAATATTTCAGTCTGTGCTCTCTATAGAGCTCCAGTTCATTATTGAGTTTAAATAATGCATAATACCTCTGCAAAATAAAATATCCAGCCATTAGTGGAAACACTGTCCTAGATACAGAATAAGAGAAAGATACTAGGTGTCATCTCAGAACTTAAAAGACATAATTAAATTGGACCAATAAGTTATGCCTTTTTTTTTCTTTTGTGGTACTTCAGGGTTGAATCCAGGCCTTACAGATGTTTTGCAAGCACTCTACCACTTGGTTGCACCCCCAGACCATTTTTACATTTTATTTATTTATTTATTAATTTTTTGAGACAGGTTCTCCCTAAGTTACAGGCTGCTTCTGGCATCAAACCTGCAATCCTCCTGTGCCTCTGCCCCCAAATTGCTGGAAATACAGGCTTGCACCACTACAACCAGCACAATAAATAATGTCTTACTGAGACTTCTTTCTCAATGTTTTTTTGTTGTTGTTGTTCATTAAACAGATGTATATTTGATAATCAACACACTACACATTTTCTTAGGTGTGTCCAAGAAGTGAGTTTGACACAGGCCCAGTCCTTGTACTCTATCCTATTCTTTCTCTTCTTCTACATTTCCTTAGTTCATGTTTTTATCATGATATTAGAGTTAATACCTTGTCCTTTAAATAGTCCCATCAGCTAGTTACCTATCAGGTTAAAGTCACAAGAACAAAATTTCCAATATATCAGCAACTGCACAGAAAAATAAAGATGGCCATCAAAGTGCCTCCAAAACTTGCTACCAACAACCTTTGGGTTATTCCATTACCATATCTTCACCAATGTTGTTCCTTCTACTTGGTACTTTTCATTGTTTTAGCTTATCAATATTTCAGGACCAATTCAGGCTATACCTACTCTTTGAAGCCTTCTCAGACATTCAAAATAATATCATTAATAATAAATACAACAACAATAATATTAATACCTTCTAGTTAGAGAATAGGTCTATGTCCAAGTTATGAACTATGTTCAATGCCTTACACATATCATCTCTGTCTCTGTATTAGTTTTCTGTTGCTGTTGTAACAAATTACCATAAACATACCAGCTTAAAACATAAATAAAGCAGCACAATGATATAAGAGAAATGATTAATGAAGTGCATCAATAATAAGGAGTAAATATTAACATTATAAAATAATAAAGTAAATTTCTTACGGATTTTAAATGCTTTAATTGATGACACATACAGCAAGATTATGATTACACATAAAGCAAGAATGTCAAATTGACACATGTCATTGTCTTTGCATTATCTGGGAAATGCTACAAGTATTAGCTCATACTGATTTTAATAAATCAGTAGTATAATCATTACAGTAACCACTTAAAGAATAATAAAATAATATCTAATTTTCACTCAAATAAGGCAGAAAATATAAATAGGAAGAAAACAATGTAAAAAGATAAGAAAGGAAGGAAAGGGAAGTAGACAAATAGAATGCAAAGTACTGTAGATTCAACTTCATATATAATAGTAGCTATAGTAAATGGGAGTAGACTAAACAGTCTCATTAACAAAGATTATTACACTAGATTCAGAAAAATTTTAAAACTCCAGGATGTTTACAAAAGACACTTTCTTTCTTTCTTTCTTTCTTTCTTTCTTTCTTTCTTTCTTTCTTTCCTTTCTTTTTTCTTTTTACTTTTTTTTAGACAATCTAACTAGATAGCCCACAATCCTCCTGCCTCAACCTCCCAGGTGCTGGGATTAGAAGCATGTACCACCACACTTTGCTTTACAAAAAACAATCTTGAATTCAAAAACAAAAAAAAATGTTTGGGGATTGAAATGTAACTCCGTGGTAGAGCACTTGCATAGCGTGTCCAAGGACCTGGGTTTGATCCCCAGTAAAGAGGAAAGAAAGAAAAGATAGAAGGAAAAAAAAGAAAGATAAAGAAAGAGAGAGAGAGAGAGAGAGAGAAGAATAAAAGAAAGAAGAGGAAGGAAGGAAGGCTATTGAATGTAAAAAGAAAAGAAAAAACTATGCAAATCATGCAAGCAGGAACTTTAGTAAGTTGACATGGTTATGTTAGTCTCTGGCTAAAAGCATTACTAACAACAAAGAGGGACATTTTGTAGTTAAATGTTCTTTTCACTAGGATGATATAGCAATTCTAGACTTTTATATCTCTAATAACATTTTCTCAAGATATATAAGGCAAACACTAAGACATTCACACTATTAATGACTATTTAACACACATTTCTTTCTTTCTTTCTTTCTTTTTTTTTTTTTTTTTTTTTTTTTTGCCATACCGGGGGTTGAACCCAGGGCCTCGCACCTGCATGCTCTGCAAGTGCTGGACCACTGAGCTGCACCCCCAGCCCATTTTTTCTTTCACTTTTTGATACAGGGACTCACTAAGTTATGCAGACTGACTCTGGTCTCGAACTTGCGTCCTCCTGCCTCCGCCTCCAGAGCCGCTGGGATTAACTGGGATTACAGGCGTGCGCCACTGCGCCCGGTTTAGCACATATTTCTTAGTAACTAATAGAACAGATAAAATCAGTAAGGATATAGATGATTTGAACAACTTAACTAACAAAATTGATCTCATATATTAATAATCATTACATCTAAACTATAGAACTAATATTCTTTTCAAACTCACACAGATCATATAACAGAAATGACCATAAATTGGGCCAAGCAAATGTCAATAGTCTTCAAATTACTAAAATAACGCTATTATTTCTCATCATATAGCTATGTTTCTAGAAATCAAGGACAAAAAGAAAATCATAAAATCCCCATAGGTTTAAAAATTTAAGCAGTCCTCTTCTAAAAACAGCCTATGTCTCAAAGGAAAAGTCACAACTTAAATTTTTAAAATTCTTTAAATGATGATAGGGAAATACTTCATATTAAAATATATGGGATGTGACTGGGGCCACACTTAGGAAGAAATTCACAGGGAAGAAAAAGGCTGAAAAAACCAATTTCCTAAGAAGCAGTGAGGGTACATAGGACCCAAGTGTTTGTATTCTTTTTTTTTTATTATTAGAAATTTTTAATGTACATCTTAATGTGTTTCATTTTGACATGCTTTTCATTGTGACATTTCCATATATGCATTTTGATAAACATTATTCATATTGTATTCTAAATTCTATTTTTCACTGAATGGAACCAGAAATCCTTCTCCTTAGAAGTGTTTGATTCTATAGGGCAGGATATGTGCAAAGGGAACCTAGAATATCCTACTATGCCTGGCAGTAAGGAGATTCTCTAAGACCAATGGGATTTTAAAGAGCACAGTATTGGGAAGGTTTATGAATTATAAACATTAAATAACATGCTGCATGAAATGTCACACACACCCGTAATCCCGGTGACTCAGGATCACAGGTTCAAGGCCTTAAAGCAGCCTGTGCAATTTAACAAAATCCTGTCTCAAAATTAAAAAATTAAATAAATGACTGGCTGAGAAGATGGCTCAGTGGTAGAACACATGCCTAGTATGCATGAGGCCCTGGTTCAACCCCTGGTACTGACATAACAACAACAAAAACAAAAAACATTGAACAACACATTGGGTAAGCAACCTTATTGATGAAAGACAGAGATGGACAGGAGTGGGGATAACAGGGCAATGAGAAAGCTTATATTTAGAAAAAATGCCACTTTATAAATGTAGAAGGAATCTCAGATGAGAAAACCCACTTTGCAACCCACAATGTAATAACTAATGCAAAAAAGAATGATCAATGTTAAAGCCATTAGATGAAAGTTGTAAGGAAGCAAGGCATTCACAACTCTCCAAATATTAGCCCAGGGATGATTTATCAATTACAAAGGGATAGCTTTTTACAGTGAAGTAATCAGGCAGTCCCCATTTCAGACAAGTGACCAAATTTAGTCTGACCAAAAGCTGGACAGCCTGACACTATGTACCTCAAGCTTTGAAGCAATAAAAAGTACACATCATTGCCTGAGAGTTATGCTTGCCAAGAAATTACCTAACTTGAATCTAATCATGTAAAAAGCACTCAGACAAATCCAGAATAAGGGAAATTCTATAAGACAGCTGGCCTGGACTCTTCAATGAAGTAGTCAATGTCATGCGAAACAAAAGCAATTTAGATTAAAAGAGACAAGACAATCAGAGGTAATGTGTAAGCTTTCATTGGATCCTGGATGAGGGGGAAGAGATAGCTACAAAAGACATTTTTGGAGGTGGGAAATTTTCATATGGACTATATATTGGTTATATAGGATCATGTATCATTTTCTTACAGATATGATGATTATATTCTTTCTTACTGTTACTGTAACAAGTTACCCCAAATTTGGTTCAAAATAACACAAATTTATTATTTTATAGTCCTTGAGGTTAGAAATTTGAAGTGGCTCTCACTGAGCTAAAATCAAAGTATTGACAGAACTATGTTCCTTTCAGAATGTTCTAAGGGAGAATTCATTTCCCTGCCTCTTTCAGCTTTTAAGGGCCAGTAACATTCATGGCTCTGGAACGCCCTTTATGTGTTTTTCAAGTTAGTAATGTTGTATCTCTCTAAGCAGTGTTCATTCCATAGTCACATATTCCTCTGAGTACAGCAAGGGAAGGTTTTTCTTCTTTTAAGGAACAATGTAATTACCTTAGATTCGCCTTGACAATAGTGTCAGGCATGGCAGTGTCAGGTAGTGTTTCATCTGTTGCATATAGGGTGGCTATGAGTTGGACCAACTCGACTGTACCTAACAACACCCTGAGAGGATAATTTGCCAATCTCAAGGACCTTAATTTAATCACATCTGCAAGGTTCTGTTTGTCATATGACCTAAGACCTCACAGGTCCTAGGATTCGATCAAAGAGTCTAGGATTAGGTCAAAGAATCATTGTTCTGCCTACTTCAAAGGTATAGTGGATATTTAGGACATTATTTTTACTCTTAGGAGAAATATGTATAATGATTTAAGAGTGACTCTGCAGCTTAAGCATATAAATAAATGTGAGTGTTTGTGTGATAACCAAATACAGGAAAATGTTAACAACAATTGAATCTAGAGGGAGGGTTTGCAGTTGTTTTTGAGCTGTTCTTTCAACTTTGTGTAGGCTTAAAGTTTTCAAGGTTTGGGGATGTAGTCAGTGGTAGAGTGCTTGGCTAGCATGTACAAGGCCTTCAGATCCTTCATCAGCACTGCAAAAATAAAAATAAAAAATTTGAAATAGGAAAAGAGAGATGCTGTTGAACTCTTCTAATCCACAGATGATACCACACACATCTGCTTTAGAGGTGATGGTGGGAGATAGCTCAATAAATTGTATCTATAAAGAAAGCTGAGTAGAATGAACAAAAAGTTTTCATTATTTTTTTAAGCAGTTCCTTGTGCTTGCTGGGAAGGGAAGGTGTCTGTTACTTTGCAGGAGACACAGTGACCTTGCTTTTGTCTGTTTAGATAAAATTATGAAGTGGCCTGGTTTTGTCTCACTTTATTATGATCTCAGACTGAACTTGTCTGAATCTGATATTCTTTGAGAATGCTCATGTGCAGCAGGATAGTGACTGAGCCTGCCTAGGATCTCCAGGCCAGCTTCTGACAGCACTGAGTACTCACTGTAAATGGCACACTGGTTTTAAGATGTGAAGGGCTGCTTTTCTCTTTCTTGATCTTTTTCAAAAATAAAAATTTGAAACCTAGTAATGATCGAATTAGTTTTACTTCCAATGGTAACTATTAATGTGGAATATAGTCCTTAAAAATGGTAGCTCAGTCTGGGAAAAATAATTCAAGGAAAATGAACATTAGTCACCCTCATGCATTCATTTGACAAATATATTTTCTAGGAGGGAGAGAGCACTCTGCACATCCCTGAGGAGAATATAATGATGAGTAAAGGACAGTGGCCTGAAGCCATACCACTGTGACATCTGATCCCATCAGATCTCGGTGGCTAAGTAGGGTTGGACCTGGTTATTACTTGGATGGGAGACTGTCTGGGAACCCAGGTGCTGTAGGATTAGAAGACAGACCCCGCAATCCACTCCCAAAAAAACAATCAGCCATCAAAAACCCTATGAATAGGGTTTTTGCGCTGACAATAGTGTTTCACTATTGTCTCTGTTGTATGCAGAGTCAATATGAGTTGGACACTGACTCCACGTCACCTAAGAACAACAAAGGACAGTGATTATTTTCTTTAAACTTACACTTTGGTCATATACCAGATATATATTTCAAACTCGGACCATTTATTATAAAAAAAAAGAAAAACCATCAGCATGTTTATCAACTAAATCTTTGTTTAAACCTGAATTCTAAACAATCATATTGGTAACTTATCCTTGAGAACATTTTCAGATATGCTTTGGGGAGTTATTTAGCTTGGTATATACGTTTTACAAAACTCAAATACTTATCCCCCACAGACTTTTATGAAGGCTGCTAAACACCAAGTTGTCAGTAGAAATAAATACGTGGCTGAGCTTACCTAAAGAAATCAGTGTTAAATAATACATTACAAATAGCTGTGTCCCATATGGATTACTCAGCCACACAGTCCTTAGAAGTGGTATACATTTACATTGACAGAGGGATGATATAAAACCATATGTGCCATGCAAACTTGAAGTTCATGTACAAAATAAATATTTCTTAGTAAATTTTTCCTCAATAAGTTATATCAAAATGTGATGGCTGAAACCACTGTTCTTATTGCTTTTGTTATTGCCTTTTATATTTAATAAATACAGTACTCTGAAGGGAAACAGTTCCCAGGGGAAAGCATACCACTTAAATATACTGTTAACTCAAGTAATTGATATGCAGAAGGAATCACAGCCAGTCTCTTCAGCAGTTGCCCTATGGAGGTGTATTTGACTGAGAAATCTTCTATGGCTCAAAAAGTTACCCAGAATGAATAAAAGAGTATTCTTGGCTTATGCTCACTCTTACTTCCAACAAAGTTGGGTCTTCAAGCTTCCTGAAGTTTACTTTTTTGCCTTCATTTCCTATGTTCATTTTTGAATTGGATTGTTTTTTACTTTTTACTGTCCAATAGTGAATGTTCCTTATTATTCTAGATATTATTTTCAATAATTGGATTTTTGAGTACTATTACAGTTCTTCCTTCTCTCTACGGTCCTTGATAATGATGATAGGAACATTAGAACTTTTGTTATTGTCCCACAGATTTCTGAGATTCTACTAATTTCTTAATGTATCTCCTCTCTGTTTTTCAATTGTATAATTTCTGTTGTTCTATGTTATAGTTCACTGATTCTTTCCCTGTGCCCTCCCCTCTGCTGTTGTATCTGTCCCTTGAGTTTTTTATTGGAGTCATTGCATGCTTCTGCTCAAAATTTTCCATCTGGTTCTTCTTGTTTTTATTCTATTTTCTTCCTATGACTTTTTGTTTCTTTTCTGAAATTTTCTACTTTTGCTTGTTTCAAGTATCTTTGAAATGCTCATTGAAGTACTTTTTAAATTTATGCTTTAAATTTTTTGTCAAGTATTTCTAATGTATTTGTCATCTCAAGATTTGTACTTACTGTCCTTTTACTTCAAATTGTAGTTCTTTTTTAGGTATGGTATGTGATTTTTTTAAAGTAAAACCTAGATTTTTTTTTTTTTTTTTTTT
>VMDO01019321.1:0-39967 GCA_007922755.1 Pedetes capensis | reverse complement strand
TACATGAATGTAATCAATAAATGATTCTTGGTACAAATAATTTGCTTGCTTTTATACTTTTTTAAAGGGGATTTTTTACTTTAAATACTTGGATAATTTTTTCAATAATAAGGGAAGAGCTAAACCACTCATCTCATTATTAGACATTTCATTGTAATAGATTTATTTTATAGGGTTAGTTATAATGATTTTGTACATTAAAACAATAAATTATGTTACAAGATATTTATTTGAAATTATACAAATGTGAAAGAACAGATCTCAATTTCAATGGGACAACTGTTTTCTAAAATGTCTCTTTGAAGATATAAAAAGTAATTATTAGAAATGTTAAGACATTAAAATCAAACCTTGCCCAGTGGGTCATGACTGTAATCTCTCTGACCCAGGAGGTAGAGGCAAGTGGATCACAAGTTCAAGTCCAGAGGTGGCCTGTGTACTTTAGTCAGATCCTGATTTAAAATAAAAATTAAAAAAATAAAATAAAAACTGGGCAGGGACTGCAGCCCAGTGGTAGGGCATTTGCAAGTGCAGGTGAGGCCCTAGGTTCAACCCCCATGAAGAACTGAAAAAACAAAACAAAACAACAACAACAACAACAAAACCCCACGATAATCAATGGAATAAATGAATTTCTTATAGAACTACCTGTAATTTATCAGAGGTCTTGGAAAATCATGCTCAATACAATTTAAAAGTTCCTTGACAATTTATCTACTAGATAAATTTTTACCTGATGATTAAAAATTAAGTGTCCAAATGACTTTGCTTTGATATTTTACTTTTATTCTATTTCCCTTATCTGTTATAGAAATCTTTAATATTTTTAATTTCTGAGAAGTACTTGGGAATTGCACCTAGGGCCTCAAACTTACTGCAAATGCTCTACCACTAGGATGCACCCTCAGCCCAGTTTTTCTTTGTTTTTTCCTTGTTTTATCTTGAAACAGGTTGTTACTAATTTAGTAAGCTGCCTCTTCTCTGGAATTTGCCATCCAATGGTCAGCCTGCCAAGTCACTGGAATTGGAGGTATATACCACCCCACCTGGCTCTGTTGTTGTTGTTGTTGTTGTTGTTTTTCTCCTTAAAATATTGATTGCAGTTTCTTTTCCCATATCAGTTTTTCTTTAGTATTTTTACTCTTTGACTTAATTCCAGTTGCCTAATACTGAAAATTTCTCTTCATTATCAATTTGATGTTTGTTATGTGCACTCTGTTCTATACAGCTTTCAGAATTATAAGATTTATGATAATGTATTATTTATCCTATATCTTTTGCATTAGGTTTATCTTCTTTTTGGTATCACTCAGCTGACTTATGATTCTATTTTTAAACATTCTTTCCCCAAATTATTGTTCTCATTAACTTTCATGCTTATTTTGAATAATGTGTTTTAAAAAGTTAAAATGAAAACTAATTACCATTTACATAAACCACAACCACTTAACATGGAAATGTGGTTGTTCCTTTTTATTTTTCTTATTAGTTAAGGGATGATATTATAAAATTTTTTCCAATATTAATCATTATATATTAACGTTGTTATTATTAAAAGTCTTCTGAAGGTTGTTGTTGTTAGGTGCCACCAAGTCAGGTCAGACTCATAGAGACTCTAAGTACAACAGAAGGAATCTCTGCCCAACACTATGCCATGCCTGGTACTATTGTCAGTGCTTTTCTGCTATTTCTAGAGTTTTCAATGGCTGGTTGTTTCTAGGATTGCTTTGGGAGCACAGATCAACAATCAGAGAGTACAGAGCAACACTCTACCAAGTGAGTTAAACACTAGCCCAAGCCTGTAGCACCCAGTATTCTCAGGCTCTCTCCCACCCAAGAACTAACCAGGCTAAAAATCCTTCTTAGCTTCTGTGATCAGAAGGGATCAGATTCCAGAATGGTATGGTTGAAGGCTTATGAAGTTTAAATATTTAAAAGTACAACATGAATTACTTAATAATGAAATATCACAATGGTAAAACATAACAAAAGGATCTTTATTTTTTTAATAGGTCATATTCCAAATTAAGCCACATATTTCTTTGGGTATATGTTTTATTCATGTCCTGCAGTTTGAATATGGCTTAATTATATACCCAAAGTTGCCATATGTTGGAAGCTTGGCCCCTACTTTGATATTAAAAGAGGAAGGTTTTAAACAGGTAGGTAGTAGTGGGATGTTCTTAGGTCATTAAGGATGTGCCTATTGAAGATGTATAACATAGTTCTGGGGACAGTATTGGTCTCAGGTCTCTTTTTCTGACTTCTGTGTTTTTATGTGATTGTACTTGCCTGAACTCTCAACAGGATATCATCCTCTATGAGGACCTTTCTAGAGCTAAACCTGTGCATCTACCATGTCTGAACCTCCAGAACTGTGAACAAATTCAACCATTTCCCTTTATAATGCACCCAGCCTCAGATATTTTGTTGTAGTAATGGAAAATTGATTAATACATAATATTAAATTAAATATTTTATTATCTAAATCTTTGTCCTTGGCTTCTGTGTTTCTTTGCATTCATCATCTCTTGTCAAAGAGTTGTTGTCTCCTCTGTAATTATTGATAGTCTTTGTTACATTGGTTTTATGAATTCTTAGAGAAAATGTTATAGATAACAATTTATAAAATGAATACACTTGAAATAAATAATGAATAAGAACTTTACATGTGAAATATTTTATTACAAAGTCATAATCAAGAGTTAAGACCCTTAATTGGGAACTGGCTCCAGTATTACCTCTGTCTTATACATTGAAGGCTTGAAAAAAATATATATCTTATTTCAGAGTATACCATAGACTGCCAAAAGAACCAACAGATCTGTCCTAGAGGAAGTGCAACCAGAGTGCTCCTTGGAAGCAAGGATGGCTAGACTGTTTCTTACATATTTCAGACATGTAGTCAGGAGAGTTCAATCCCTGGAGAAAGACATTATGTTTTGGAGAGTGGCAGGTCAACAACAACAAAAAAGGGAAATCCTCCAACAGATGGACTGACACAGTGTCTGCAACAATGGGCTTAAACATAAATAAGATTATGTGCCTGGCACAGAATGAGGAAGTGTTTCAATATGCTGTACATAGGGTTGTTATGAGTCAGACTTGACTCAATGGCACCTAAGAACAATAGCATCTTATTTTATTAATTTTAAATAGGGCATAAAATACTACCCATCATATGGAAAAATATCTGGTAAAAGGTATTTGTCTATAGATTATACAGATGTAGATTATATAGATATATGCTACAAGATTCTTTTGTATAAAAATAAAAATTATCAACTAATATGTTTTTATCAGTATTATAAGCTACCAAGTCTCAAAAACAATTCTTTTCCTTATAGTAATTACCACATTATTTCTGATGTGCTTTTATTATTCTAGGGAAGGTATTTTCTATAGGTATTATTGTTAAGACAAAGTTATTTTAAGTAAATCTTTATATGTTTACTTGGCATATAATAATTCTATGTATTTTCTGGGTTTATTAACATCTCTGGAAAATAATAATTTCCAATACCTGATGCTATTGTACTCTATTGGTGGCCTCTTGAGCATTATAAACTTGAGTTTAGGCTATGACAAAATGAAAATGATGTCTATCAAATCTGCAGCTTCAGTTAAATTAAACTATGGTTTTTTGGAAAGTTATTTTCATGTGTTTTCTCATCCTTTGTTATATGTTGTAGTTGTTAGGTGTAGGAAGAAATTGGGAGAAAATTGGCAAAAAAACAAAACTGGGAAAATGGCTTTTGAAGATCTGGTTTGTAAATTAGAAATCTAGGGAAAGTGAAAGTAACTTGATTGCACATTTGTACAAAACCCTTCATGAATCCCCTGAAACTGATTGGACAACTCAAAGCTGATTGGCCCAGGCCATTTGGGGTGAGCTATATACAGAGCTGCACTTCAGCAGCAGTCTCTCTCTCTCTCTCTCTCCCTCTCCCTCTCCCTCTCCCTCTCTCTCTCTCTCTCTCTCTCTCTCTCTCTCTCTCTCTCTCCTCTCTCTCTGTTCAACCACTGGTGAAGCAAGAACTCTTTCATGTCTGGACCAGCAAGACAACAATAGCTCTCTCTCTGCTATGGTCCACTGACAAGGAAAGAACTCTCTCTCAATTCGACCAGCAACACAGAACCATCTGCCCCCACAGAGGCAGTATAAGAGCTGCTAACACTTGTTATAGGTGTGCACTTGTTTGGGTTTCTCTCTGCCCTTATCAGGGCTGAGAGGCAATGAAGAGTTGTTTGTCCCAAAAGGCAAAAGTGCCCAGGCTTTTTCTTTTCTCCCATCTCTGCCAGTATTCCCAAGGGTTGCAGGAGTCTGAGCCCCTCACCCAAGGGTCTTGAGTGACTTGTGTTTAGTTATCTTTGTGTGTGGTAGCGACACTCATCTGAATATCTGGGCTGGACCAGAGGTGCACATCCCACAGTTAGGTGCCATTTCTGAAAATAAGCTGAAATCTAATAGACAACTGCCCATTGACGTTAGCAAAGGAGACAATTAGAATTCAATCTCATGAAGATCAAGTAAATAAATTCCAATTTTCTTCAGTGGCTTTTTTTTTTTTTTTTTGATGTCTGCATAGTGCAAGACTGCCTTACATCATAACCTGTTTGAGGGTTTGAGGGAAGTAACTAAGGATACGCCAGGTCAAAGACTGACTTGAATGGCATGTGGAAATGTCCAGGATTTATGAGAAATGCTCAGTTTACATCACTAGCTAATATTTTTCTCCTCTGACTTTAGGAGGCAAAGGTAGTATCAGAGGCCATTGATTTTTTTTTTTTTTGATAATGTGATATGTTCAAGAATTTAACAAGTTGAATCTATATTACAGAGATACCTATGACCCTAAAATTCATTTTATGTCTTGATGTAAGCTGTATGGCTATACAAGTAACTTTTCCAGTTTGGCTTTTATACATACTTCAAAATATCTCATTTTCAAAGGGTATATAATAAACATCCTTAACTGAAAACTGTTTTATTTTTCTGAGTTTCAAATTTCTTCGTGTATAAGAATAAATCACAGCTATAGAGCTGCAAAAAATGCAAAAATTTCAAGTAATGTAGAATATGAAAGCCACATCAATCTTGTTATTTTTTCTTTGGTGATCTAATTATTTGTAGAAGTCTTAAAAACTGTCTTTATTCATACTCAAATTTTTCTATTTTTAAATTTCTTTATTAAGTATACATTTACTTTTAACCTATACCACATAAGACAATTTGTAAAGACAAATATATTTAACTGATTCATTCTGATTTATAATTATCTATGAATTATAGTGAATTAATAGAAAGTTTCTTTAAGGTTAACCATGCAGTCATGTAATTATCAATATACATATGAATGCAATATTATAATTAATGTTAGAATCATTTTTATATTCTTTATTTAGTACAGTTATTTAGTTTCTATTCCCCCACTATTCTCTCCATTTGCAGTTAACTACTTACTGAGGATGCTTTAGATGGTACTGGGATATACTGGCCATTCAGTCCAGTTTTCTCACTGCTGTCTGACAATGAATAGGCTAGTTCAAAACAAATGTTCTAAATAATGAAATTATTATATAACTTCAATAGTCTCCTTTCAGACAAAAATATTTCAACTATATCAGGAGTTTTGCATGCTAATAAAATCGAAGATCACTTTTACTTATTTAAACTTATTCAAAATTATTTTAGATTTCTGTGGTACACAAATTATCTTGAAAATTAAGATGGCCCATACTAATGCTTTTCTTATAATATGTGAAAATGGAATGAGAAACTCTCACTGTAGCTTTTAAATTAAACTGTTTTTCTTTCTTTTGCTTATATATTAGGCACTTGACTCCAAGAGTAATTTTTTTAATTCTAATATTCGCTTTCATAGTGATAGTTATGCTAAAGTTTAAAATTCAAATTCAAAATCTCTTTGGATTTAATTTTATCACCCTCTATATAAAAGATAACCAAGCTATTACACAGACACAACTTAAAAAGAGCTATTTAATCAGGTTAACACTGTTGTTGTTGTTGTTAGGTGCCATCGAGTCGATATCCGACTCATAGCGACCCTCATAGGGTTTTCAATGGCTGACCTTTTTGGGATTGCCTTGGAAGTGGATTGCCAGGCCCTTCTCCCATTTATTCGGTGCTGGGAATTGAACTCAGGACCTCAGAGACTGCAGCGCAGTGCTCTACCAACTGAGCTAAATCCCAGCCCCAGGTTAACACTAGGGGCATAATTTAGTAGAAAAAGTAAAAGAAAAAAGGTAGTAGTTGGGTGCAGTGACACATGACTCTGATCCCAGCAACTTTGGAGATAAAAACGGGAGGATTGCAAGTTCAGTGCCAGAGGCAGCCTGCATAATATAGTGAGATCCTCCCCCATGATAAAAAATGAAAAAGAAGATTGAGAGTGCAGCTCAGTGGTAGAGCACTTGTAAAGTATGCAAAAGTCCTGGGTTCAATCTCCCCCAGTACCAAGCCACTCCTCATAGAAAACATTTAGGATTTGAATTTTCTAACATTTTCACATTCATTGTGCACAGGTAAAGTTCATTTTTTTCTTTTTTTTGTTTTGTTTGGTTTTGTTTTATTTGTTTGTTTCTATTTTCCAATACACTAACACATAATTTAGGTTAAGGTACTCATACCCAGAGAAGACAACGAAGTGTAACATATCCATTAATTTATTATCTATTAATGTGCCAAATAGTAACTTATTGCTTGGAGATTTGCCCAAAGGTTTGGAATTCTCCATTTGAACTTGCTCAATTAAGTAATACTGTAAATGAAATGATGGTCACTAGAATAGACACAATTTAAAAAAAAGAAAGAAAGCAAAAGAAAGAAAAGAAGAAAGACAAAGTCATCAGCTAACCAATATGTAATATTTAAAAGAGTGAAAACCAAGTCCATGGTTAATTCATTTCAATATATGCATACATTTGGAATTATAAAATTTATGATAAATAATTAGTCAAATATTTTAAGCTAATCACAGTGTATATGTATGTATATATATGCATGTATGTATGTGCATATATATAGACACGTGTATATATATATATATAGTCATTATATTTCCTTTAGTAATGTATATATGCTATGGTTGCTGTTAGGTGTCACCAAGTTGGTTTTGACTCCTAGTGACCCTATTTACAATAAAATGAAACACTCTCCATCACTGAGCCAGGCACGCTATCTTTTGTATGTGTAAGCTCATGGTTGCAGGTACTGTGTCAATCCATCTAGTTGAGAGTCTTCCTTTTTTTAATGACCTGCCACTCTCCCAAACATTATGTCCTTCTCCAGAGATTGGAGATTTCAGAAGATTTCCCTCCTGAAGATATGTCCAGCATACATAAGACACAGCCTAGCCATCATTCCTTCCAAGGAGTTCTCTGGTTGGACTTCCTTTGGGACAGATCTGTTAGTTCTTTTGGCAGTCCATGGTATATCTAATATTCATCTCCAGCACCATAATTCAAAAACATCAATTCCTCTTCTGTCTCACTTATTCAATGTCCAGCTTTCACAAACATATGATGCCAGTGCCTCTTTGTATTCATAGAGTTTTCAATGGCCGATTCGGGATTGTTTTGAGAGTGGTCTATCATGTCTTTATCTCATTTTTATGAGGTTTGGGATGAAACTTAGAGCCTCAGAGAGCTTGGAGCCACCCTTTCCCAATTGGACTAAACCCAATCATAAATGTATATATAAAACATATAATACAGAGTATATTTCCCAAATATATGTTTTTGAAATGAAAAGATCTAAAATTTAAGACTCCTTGCAATCATGCATTATGATTGATAGAACCCTTTATGTCTTCCATAAAGTGTTTTTAAAGTAAAAATACTTTAAAAACTTTGATCACACACACACACACACACACACACACACACACACACACACATATATATATTATTGATCTGGCAACAAAACATTTCTTTCATAATTTTATATAGATTTGTCCTTTCTTATCCACAAATGGGAGAGTACCTACTCCTCTTTGATTTGCATGAATATGGACAGATTTTATTATTGTTGTTTATTTGTTTGTTTGTTTGAGTCAGGGTCTTGCTGTGCAACACCAGACTGTCCTTAAACTTGTGACTGAGCTTCTTGCCTCAGCCTTCCTAGGGCTGAGATTACAGATGAATGCCACCATGCCTGACTTTGCAGGGACAGTCCTTTAATTCACTTTTTTACCTTTCTTCTTGTTGTAAAAGTATCTCAAATTGAGAAAGCATGGTGAAGTGCACCTGTAATCCCAGCAATTTGAGAGGCAGAGGCAGGAGGATCTCAAATTGGAGAACAGAGATAGCTTGTGTTATTTAGGGAGACTGTCTCAATTTAAAGATAAAATAAAATAGAAGAGGTGCTAGGGATGTAACCTAATGGCAGAGCCCTTGTAAAGTATGTGAAAGCCCCTGGGTTCAACCTCAGTACTAGAAAAAAAAAACGTTAAGTTAAAAATTTACTTCCAGATAGGCTGGAATTGATAATGCTAATTAGGGAGTAAATAAACTTTTGAATAGGGAATAAATTTTAAATTATATCTAAAATAATCCCAAGACACAGGTCTAAGAATATATTACAGCCAAAGTTCATCAAAATATAGAATATAATGCACCAGATCTGAGAGCCAGAAGAAATAATTAACTGTAATGTACCATTGAAGACTTAAGATAGTGAAATTTTCAGAAATACATAAAAGTTAGGCTTAATAAATTTCATTAGGTTTTCAGGCATAGGAAAACAAGTATTACATATTCTCACTATATGTGAAATCTAAGAAGTTTATTTCAAAAAGTAGAGAGGAGAATAGTGGTTATCAGAGACCAGAAAGGGAGTAGGAGAGAGGGGAATGGGAGAAATTGTAGTTAATGGTTCAAGGATACAGTTGGATAGGAAGAATAACTTCTAATGTTATTTAGGACAGTAAGATAACTATTGTTGATAAGAATTCCTTGGATATTTCAAAATAGCTAAAATTCTTGAATGTTCCTAGCACAAAAAAAATGATACTTTTGAAGTGATAGATGACAGTTTCCCTGAGTGGATCATTACATACTGTATACATGTGGTGAAGTGTCATGCTGTATGTATAATTAGCACATGTAAATTAAAAATAAAGGTACATTCAACCAAATAATCTTTAAAAATAAGCGATTAAAATGTCACTAAATCCAGACAGCCTGTAGCTGTAGCCCTGTGGCATCTGATCCCATCAGATCCAGTCATGGTCGGGCCTGGTTAGTACTTGGATGGGAGACCGCCTGGGAACACCAGGTGCTGTAGGCTTGGGAAAAGGACCCGAAAACCCACTCCCAAAAATCAGTATGCCATTGAAAAGCCTATGAACAGCAGAGAAGCACTGACAATAGTGTTTCACCTGCTGTATGTAGGGTCAATATGAGTCGGATACGGACTCCATGGCACCTAACAACAACAGGCAAAGCAAACAACTCAAACATCCATCAACGGATGAAGTGATCAACAAAATATAGCAATCTTATACAATGTGTTCATATAATGAGATATTATTTGGCATTTAGAAAGAATAAAATCAGTCAAAAGATCACAAATGAGTGATTCTATTTATACAAAATATTCATAAATGGAAAATTTATGTAGATTAGTGATTGTTTAAGGCTTGGAGGATGATAGGGATTAGGAGGAGGATAGCTAAATGACTTCTGGTTCCTTTGTAGCTAATGAAATTATTCATAAATTGACCAGTGGTAATGTTTGCACTTACCTGTGAATAAACTAAAACCATTAACTTCTATACTTTACATGAATAAGTTGAATGAAATGTTTATTGTTTTATCACAATAATAAATAATAAATAAAAAATAATAAATAATAAAAAAATTACTATATAAGCAGGAAAGGGAAACAAGATGAAAAGAAGAAAAAAAGTCACCATATATCCAGAAAATATCAAATAGTAACCATTCTCAGGATGTATAAATTATTATATTGTCTATTAAAATATGTTCAAACACTTAAGGAAAAATATAATCATAAAATGTAAATAGATGAGGGCAGGGCATGGTGGCGCACGCCTGTAATCCCTGCGGCTCGGGAGGCAGAGGCGGAAGGATCGCAAGTGCAAGACCAGAGGCAGTCTGCGTAATTTAGAGAGACCATGTCTCAAAAAGTAAAAAAAAAAAATGGGCTGAGATGCAGCTCAGAGGTCCAGCACTTGCAGAGCATGCAGGCGCGAGGACCTGGGTTCAACCCCCAGTACCACAAAAAAAAAAAAAAAAAGTAGATGAGGAATTGTGCAGAGAAACAAAAAATATTTCTTACATATAATGGGAACTTTTACAACTGAAAACAAAATTATAAAGTGAAACCTTTTCTGAGTAATTATAAAAAAGTATTGATGATAATAGAATGAAGTATCAGTATATCAAAAGATGGATCAAGGGTGGGGTACATATTTTGAGTACCAGGGGGAAAATAATTGAAAATCATGAAGAGAGGATTAGTGCCTTGTAGGACTAAGCAAAATTAAACAAAGGAGAGTAAAATGGGGGAAAATAAAATTAAAGAAAAGTAGTAAATACAATACTACTAAGTTAAAACTTATAAATTGGTATATAAGGCTTTCAGAATGTATCTTCATTAGCCAAGTAGTATGTATTATTATTTTAATACCCCTAGGAAAAGTAGAATATCTTCTTTGATAGGGGTATTATTGTGCTGATGAGATTTTGTTTTTCTACAGAAAATCTCAACTGGCTTACCTAATGTTGTGTCTATTAATCTCAAAGGGGTAAATAATATATGTATCATGTTGAAATTGATAAGTTAGGAAAATGTGATTTAATTTCATTAAACTCATGAGGTTATCATATTCTTCATTCTAAGCCCACCATTTATAGGATGTGTTATCTTATTACTTCATATGTAAATATGGAGATAGTTTATCTACTGTACATATATTATTAAAATTAATTGAATGTATTGTATATGTGTATGATGATCAAAGTTTATGATTTCCTGTGAAATACTGATTGCTGAGATCATTTATAAGCCAAGTTAATGAAATAAGGAGATAAATAGAGACAAATAATATGTATATATCATCTACATTTATATACATGTATTTTGTTGTTGATAGGTGCTGTTGAGTTGGATCTGACTCACAGCAACCCTATGTACAATTGAATTAAACACTCACCAACACTGTGCCATGCCCAGCACATTCTTCAGTGTTTCTCAGCTATTCACAGGGTTTTCTTTTTTTATTATTATTATTGGACATTTTTAATGAACACCTTAATGTGATTCATTCTGACATGCTTTTCATTATGACATTTGTATATAAGCATTTTGATGTACATTATTCATATAGGTGACCCCTTTCCCTCTTGTATGCTTCCCCTTACCCTCCCCATCTAAGTCTTCTCTATCATTTACTTGGTAATATTTTTCTATATGTACTTGAGTTCCAGTTCTGTTTAAGGTAGAATCTTTTCCTGTAGTGAACTTTGTTTTTATCTTACCAGAACAATTGCATGCATTTTCTAGACCATTTATATTGACACCATTCTTAGCTTTTTTTTTTTTTCATGTTATTTTGATCCGAACTTTGAATAGGATTTTTCCTTTTTATAATTTTGAGTCAACCCCCACATATGACTGAGAACATGTGGTGTTTCTCTTCCTGAGCTTGGGTTCATTCACTTAAAATAATTTCCTCTAATTCCATCCATTTTGCTGCGAATGACCTTATTTCATTTTTCTTGATTGATGAGTATTATTCCATTGTGTATATGTACCATATTTTTTTATCCATTCTTCTGTTGAAGGGCACTTTGGTTGATTCCATATCCTTGCTAGTGTGAAAAGTGCAGCATTGAACATGGAGATGCAAGTGTCTCAGTGGTATGATGACCCATCTTCCTTTGGGTAAATTCCCAGTAGTGTTATAGCTGGGTCATATGGTAGATCTATTTTCAGTTTTTTAAGATATCTCCATAGTGATTTCCACAGTGGTTGGACCAATTTACAGCTCCACCAACAATGTAATAGTGTTCCTTTTTCACCACAACCTCGCCAGCATTTGTTGTTATTTTATTGATCTTGGCCATTCTTACTAGTGTAAGGTAAAATCTCACAGTTGCTTTAACTTGCATTTCCCTAATGGCTAGGGATACTGAGCATTTTTTCATGATTCACAGGGTTTTCTATGGATGATTGTTTGGGGAATGGGCTTCTGGGTCCTTCCCCCAATTCTACAGCACCCAATACTCCCAGGAGGTCTCCCATCCAAGTCCTAACCAGGCCAAATCGTGCTTAGCTTCCAACATCTGATGAGATTGAATGGCAGAGTGGTATGGCTACCAGCATATATACATGCATCTACATAAATAATAACAGGAAATAAATTACCAGCATGTATTAATTGGAATAATTGGTATATTTTCACACCACATATGTAATGAAGGAACAGTAAATAAATGTACAAACAATAACAGATACTAAACAATAAGAAAATAAATATCTCAACAAAAATGGCCTAAAGATATGAACAGGTACCTCATTGAAGAAAATACATGAATGGCAAATTAATTCAATAAAAATAATTGACATCATCTATCATCAGGAAATCAAAAATTGAAACAATAAATACTACTACTACACATCCATCAGAATGAGTGAAGTCCAAAATGATCACCACAACAAATGCTGGTGAGGATGTAAAACAAGAACTCTGATTCTTCTCTGGTATGACTACAAAATGGTACATCCATTTTGAAAAACAGTTCAGTACTTACTGATACTATTTTCTTACCATACAACCCAGCATTTGGACACCTTCATATTTACACTCATGTATTTTAAAAATTGTATCAACATAAACAATAGAACATTATTTAGTAATTAATAATGGCATGATGGAATGAATGACACAAAAAGATATCAGAACACCTTAAATGCCTATTGCTAAGTGAAAATTGTCAATCTGAAAAGTCTACTTGTTTATGATTCCAACTCTGTGACATACTAGAAAAAGAAAGGTTATACACACAATGAAAAGATCAATAGTTGCCACCCATTCAGAAAGAGATAAGAAAAAATCAATAGCTGGAGCACAGAAAATTTTTAGGTCAGTGAAGTTCTTATATATGATACAGAAATGGTGGGTAATTGGCATTTTTCATTGTCAAAATAACAGCATTCATAACACAAAAAGTGAATCCTACTATAAACTATGAACTTCAATTAATAATAATGTATCAGTTTTGACCCATCAGCTTTAACAAATGTATCACATTAGTGCAAATTGTTAATGATACAGAACCTAAATGAGGGTTGATGGTATAAAATGGGAGTTCTCTGTATATTGCTCAACTTTTCTATAAGTCTTTAAAAGCTAAAAAAATCTATATAAAGTACTGTATTGTATGCTTATATTGTGGGTAAAAATGTGTGTACCTAAAAGTAATGAACATGTATACAAAACAATTAAAAATAAATTTCTTAGAAGCATGTAAATGGGTACTTGTGATATTTTTGACAAATTTTCAAGTGAAAGCATTATGTATGGATTTAAAGCTTGACATATATCAAATATGTCAAGTAGAGGAAAATGTGATGTAATAAAACAGACCTAATTTCCAGAAAGTGGTATATGTAATGATGAAGACACTTCTAGAAAGAGGAATATAAAAATTTTTAAATTGTGAAAATGGGTGAATGTAGCATGATGATATATTATTATACATAATTTATGGTTAGATATGTCACTATAATTAAATACCAATAAAAATAACACCATCCATATGTTGTAAAAGAATAAATATAATTACTCAGAAATAATATTTTTTATTTGTCCTCATAAACAAAATAATCTACAGACAAATTTTGAAAGTGACAATAAGGTTTCACAAGATGATTGAGTATAACATTGATGAATAAAAGCCAATTGCATGAAATAGCTAGAAAATGTAATCAAAAAGATGACTCAAATAAATCATAGGAATCTCTAAGACCTTTATGAGGAAATTATAAAAAATATTATTAGCTTATATTAAGAGAGATATCAATAATTATAGAATAATGTCATGTTGATGAATATGAAGATTAGAAATTATGATGTTATTACTCTCACATTGATGCAAAGTTTCATAGCAATTCCAATTAAAATCTCTCAGAAATTTTTCATAGGAGTTTTTAAGGTTGATTCTCAAAATTATATTGAAGGGTCAAATCTCACCATTTTTTAATGTAGTTAAATAGCTTTTGTGTGAAAAATCTTCACTGAGACTAATTAGGAAAACAAGATTAATGTGTACTTACTGGCATCAGACAACTAAGGTGTCAAAGGTTTGGGAAGCAAAGATCTTGAAGACAGAATATGCACAGTCAGCTGATCTTTATATATTTTGTCTAGTTTTCTCCTCAAGATTTGCTGATGTGTAAGTGCCAGCTAAGAGGTTAGAGACTGGGTAGCTAGCTGAGAAGCTAAATTGGATTTTTGAACTTCTCTTAATGTTGTATGAACAAAAATTATAGTTCAGGAGAAATGGTATACATTTCAATCTTTCTTTTGGGGTTCTTGAAAGAAAACAACATATGCATAAATGCTAGCACTCATGAAGCCTATAAAACCAGCTTGGAATAAGATCAAAACTAGAATGAAGGGAGAGTAACTGTTACAGTCTGTCTGCCAAAAGCAAAAGTAAATCCTCCTAAAATAAATAAAACACTCAGAACCTTAAATTTCCTCTATAGTTTTCATAGTCAATGTCCAAGGATTCAATCAACAATTATCCAGCAAACCAAGAAATAGAAGAACCTTAACAAAATAAATATAAATAATAGCAAGAAAAAAACAAGAAAAACCCAACAGAAATCAATTTGAAAATATCAAAATCTTATATACACCGAGCAAAGATTTGAACTTTATCAAACAAGGAAATGGAATTTCATACCTAAAAACCACAGTCATTGAAATTAAGAACTCAATAAAAGAGTTTGCTACTAATAAGATATTGCAAAGTCAGAGACACATAGACAGAATGAAGGCCAACTGAAAATTATCTGAAGCATGAAAGAAAAAATGACATATGAAAACACAAAAATAAAAAAATGGAAATGTAAAGCTTGAAAAAAATTATAAACATAAGTAAAAGTAGACACAAGGAGAAGGTTAGAAAGAAAATTAGACTGAAGAAATATTTTAAGGTAAAATGGCAAAACTTTTTTCAACATGAATGAAATATCAGAGATATAATAACTTCGATGAACGGCAAGTAAATAAGAAAAAGTATACCTCACCTGAACTCATCTTAGTAAATATAAACAATTACAAAAAGAAATTTATAAAAGTAGTCACAGAGAAAAGGCATGCTACTTTAAAGGATCAAAGGTAAGACCAAAAACAACAAACATGGTGGAAAACAAAATACAAAGAAAGAAAATCCATCAGTCAAAAAATAAACAAAATCATAACTTAGAATACTGTATACAATGAAGTAGTCCTTTGAAATAAGGAATAATGATGACATTCCCATGCCAACTAAAAGTAAGATAATTTGTTTCTGGCAGTCTTTCACTTAAAAAACCAACTATTAAGTATGACATATTTTAAAGGAAAAAGAGTACAACAAAAATAAATGCACTCATATTTGGAAGAAAACACAATTTTAAGAATGCTTATGACAATGTTTTATGAGGCAGTCCCTACCTTAAAATAGGCTAATTGTCTATAAATAGTAGAGTGTATAAATATACTACAATACTGCTTCAATAAAACATGTAGTTATATGTAGGAATAAGCTGTTGTTTTATTCAACAGAGTGGATAAATTCATGAACATAAATTTGAAGAATGAAAGTAAGTACAATAATAAATATTGCATTATTTAACATATTTGTATTTCAAACCTTGTTAGGTGCTGTCAAGTCGGTATCCGACTCATAGCGACCCTCATAGGGTTTTCAATGGCTGACTGTTTCGGGATTGCCTTGGGAGTGGATTGCCAGGCCTTTCTCCCAATTTTGCGGTGCTGGGAATTGAAGTCGGGACCTCAGAGACTGCAGCACAGCGCTCTACCAACTGAGCCAAATCCCAGCCCATTTCAAACCTAGGTAAAATTAATTTATGTTAGTAGAAGCAATGACAATGTTTGCTTTTGTAGGTGAATGTGAGTATAGAAATTTGGAAAGATGCAGATTTTTCCATTACTCATTATGGTGTCTTTCTTTATATCAATGATAATTAGATCATTATATCCCTGTTGTGATATTTATGAATACATTTATATTTATTATTTAAACATAGTCATGTTTGAGGTGTTCTTTTTATGATTTTTATTAGTAATTTTTAATGTGTAAACTATTGAGGTCTTTATGAAAACTTCATACATGTATGTCACTGTATATTGCACATGTTAACCTCCTCCTCATTACCCTCTAATGTTCCTCTACATCTACTAAGCCCCTTCCTACTCACAAAAAGCCCCCCTTTTGCTTGGAGATTATATACATATATGTTGTTGTTGTTAGGTGCCGTCGAGTCTGTATCTGACTCATAGCGACCCTCTGTACAACAGGGGAAACACTATTGTCAGTGCTTCTCTGCTGTTCATAGGGTTTTCAATGGCAGATTGATTTTTGGGAGGGGGTTGCCAGGTCCTTCTCCCAAGCCTACAGCTTCTGGTGTTGCCAGGCGATCTCCCATCCAGGTACTAACCAGGCCCGACCCTGCTTAGCTTCTGAGATCTGACGGGATCGGATGCCACAGGGCTACCACTGTAGGCATATACATACATACACATACATATATACATATATATGTATATACATATATATACACATATATACACATACATATATACATATATATGTATATACATATATACATACATATATACATATATACACATATATATACATACATATACACATATATATGTATATACATATATACATACATATATACATATATATGTATATACACACACATACATATACATATACATATTTATGTATATACATATATATGTATATATGTATGTATACACATACATACATATACATATATATATATATATATATATATATACACACACACACATACACACAGAGACATAAGCAAGGTAAACAAGGTATGTAAATAAGTAGAAGGGGGACCATGGGTGTAGAGAAAGGGGACCAGAAAGAAGGAGGGTTGTCATGAAATATTAATGGGGGAAATGAATGTGAATAATGTAAAGTGATATGCATGTATAGAAGTGTCATAATGAAAGAAATTATGTTGCACACTAACTAAAATTTATTAATAAATATGACTCCAAAAGAAAAAAAGAGGTGACTGGATAATGGTGATGCAAGCCATATCAATGGATTAATCCCTTGATGAGTTTACAGCTAAATGGGCTATTAGGAAATAAAGTTTGGTTTGAGGAAGTATATCAGTGGGGACCTATCTTTGAGTGGTATATCTTGTCCCTAGCCACTTCCTGTGTCTCTCTGCTTCCTGATTGTCATGAAGTGAACATCTTTTCTCTACCATTCCCTCAGTCACAATTCACCCCTTCACTAATGGAACAGAAATATGGCGGCAAAAAGGGATCTTGGATCGAAACCTCTGAAACCATGAGCCAAAATGTATATTTTCTCCTTTAAGTTGAGTTTTTCATGTATAATGTCTCAACAATGAAAAGCAACTAACACAGAAAATTGGCTAATGGAGTGAAGTCATTTTTGTGACTATTCTTGTCCACACAGTAACCCTTCAGTAAAGATTTGTGGGAAGAATTTGGCAAGCTTTGGAGATACAGGCTAGAGAAAGCCAAGGATGCTATGTTGTTGTTGTTAAGTGCCATTGAGTCTGTATCCCACTCATAGGGACCCTACATACAACAAGCAAAACACTATTATCAGTGGTTCTCTGCTATTCATAGGGTTTTCAATGGCAGATTGGTTTTTGGGAATGGGTTGCTGGGTCTGTCTCCCAAGCCTACAGCACCTGGTGTTCTCAGGTGCTCTCCCATCCAAGTACTAACCAGGCCCAACCCTGCTTACCTTCCTGAGACCTGAAGTGATTGGATGCCACAGAGCTACGGCTACAGGCAGAGTGCTATGAGTGGAGCTTAATGGGCAATATTTTAGACCATCAGAACACCAGAATACTGATTGAAACAGTGAAGACAATGCTTATAAAATGTCAGATGAAAATAAAACCTTTATTGGAAATTGGACTAGTGGTCATTTCTGCCATAATCTGCCAAAGAATTTGTCAGCATCTTGTCCATGCTCTGAAACTTTATAGAATACTGAGTTTTAAAATGATAGGTTATTTAATCTGGTGGTGGAAATTTCATGGCTGCACATCATTCAGGCTGTGTTATGGGTATTGCTGGATGCTTTTACCAAGATTTACACAGACTCAAGAACTAAAAGTCACAGCTGAAAGATTTGAAATAAAAACTTGCAACATGGCCATGAAATGAACACCAAAGAAGTTGTGTTTGGTACCAAAGAAGGTGGGATTGTAGACCAGATTACTGCCACTAAAAAGAAGCCAAGTATTTCTCATAGTGACAATAGGAATGATACCTTGGCCAGACTCCATTCATCATAGACTCAAAAGTGTAAAAGGATAAACTCATTTGAAAGAGTTTGTTTAGAGAAGACCACCTTGGGTGGGCACTGTTCACACAGAGGTGCCTAGGAAACTACTTCCTTTGTTCAGCCATCAAGGCACAAGCTGGTAACAGTCCTTGATATCATATATATGGTTCTGCTTTTGCTGGTTTCCAAAATTCAACAGTTGTGAGGCCCTGGAAGCATCTACTCAGAATTCAAAGGAAGGCCTTGGAGGCTAGGCAATGTATGAGAGGGTTGGAATTCCTGCAGGTAACCATGAGAGGGTCATACATAAGTGTAGAAAACTGAAGCTGAATTTGTAATGGATACCTCAGGAAGCTGGAGATCCAAAGAATATTGAACTTGTCAAGGAAAGGTACATTCAATGAATAGATCCAGCCCAGAAAGTGGCCATATATACTGCACTGAGCAAGGTCACAGAGGGCAGAGTGGCCCAACTCCTTTCAAGCTCACATCATGCCACTATGTGCCCAAGATACTGTATTTGGAGCCACAAAATTTAATGGTTGCTGACATATATGACCTCTTTTTCTTGTTTTCATCATATTTTCCTTACTATAATTCCTTACCTTCTTTTTGGAATTGGAATTTGTACCCTGTCCCACCATTCTATGTTAGACAAATGCAACTTGCTTTTTGAATTCTACAGGGGCTCATAGTAAAAGTTTGCTTTGGCATTTTTTTTTTTTAGTACTTGAGAGTTGAACCCAGGACCTCATACATACTTTGCAAGTGCTGTACCAGTGAGATGCTCTCCATCCCAATTATTTTTGTGTGTTTGTTTGATTGTTTTTGTTTTGTTTTGTTTTTGTTTTGTTTTAAGACAGGAACTTGCTAAGTTGCTTAGGCTGCTCCTGGCCTGAAACTTGTTATCCTCCTGCCTCCATATCCTGAGTTACTGGGAAGGGAGGAGTGCACTATCACACATGGCAACTTCAGACATGGACTTCTGAGCAATGCAGAAATTGTTGAGACTTTGGGGATTCTAAGAAATGAACTAAATTCTTTTTTCATTGTGAGACTCACATGAGCCTTTGGGGATCAAGGGAATTAGATATAAAATGGTCCCAAAGGCTCATATGTTGAAGGCTTCATCCGCATCTGATAGTACAATTGAGAAATGATGGAATCATGAGGTATTAACCACATCAATGGTTAATCTATGGATGAACTCACAGAAGAATGTGTTACTAAGAGGCTTTGCCTCATTGGGGGAAGTAGTCATGGAGGTTTGACTTTGAAGTGTCTATCTTATCCTGGTGTGTGTCTCTCTCCCTGCCTCTCTCTCTCTCTCTCTCTCTCTCTCTCTCTCTCTCTCTCTCTCATTCTCTCTCTCTTTCTCTCTCTCTCTCCCCCCTCTTTTCTGGTGGCCAAGAATTGAGCATCTTTACTCACCATGCCCTTCTTCCCTTCACTATAGGTCCAGAAACATGGAGCCAAGTGACCATAAACTGAAACCTCCTGTGAGCCCAAATAAACTTTTCATTTTGTACATTAATTTTCTCTGGCTTTACCACGTAATCGCCATACTAAATATAAATTGATTAAATTATCCAATTAAACGACAGGGAATAGCTTTAACAACCCAAAGTATTGCTTACAAGGAACTCACTTCATCTCTAAGGACACACATATATTGAGAATGAAGGGATGGAAAACATATTTTATGCAAATGGAATCCAAAAGAAAGAAGTAGCCATACTTCCACAAAATAAAATAGTCTTTAAATTACAAGTACTTAAAAAAGACATGGAAGGACATTATATGACTATAAAGTATTTGCTTTAATTAGAAGAAATAAAAATTATAGATATGTAGGCACTCATTATCATAGCACTCATATATACAAAACAATTACTAAATAAGCCTAGGAGAGAAAGACTCCAGTATAATTATACTAGAGGAATTTTGCACCTCACTTATATCAATCAATATAGCATCTATAAAGAAAATTCACCAAAGAAACAGAAGAGTTAGTTGCACCATAGAGCAAATGGACCTAACAGATCTATATAGGACATTCCATCTAACAGCTACAAAATACACATTATTCTCATCAGCACATGTAATATTCTCCAGTATAGATCATATGATGGACTGCAAAATAAGACTCAATTTTTTAAAAATATGTGGACATTTATTTTCAAGTATTTAACTGACAGATCTTATATCTTCAAGGTATAAGATGTTGTGATTTTAAATATGTATATATTGTATAATGATTATTCTAATTAAATCAACACACCCATCACTACCAGTGAGGTATTATTAGATCTTCAGAACTTATCTTATAACTGAAAAATTGTATGCTTTGATCAACATTTCCTCTTTTCTTGCATCTCCTAGACATTGGCAAACATCCATTCTACCCTTTGTTTTTATGAGTTTGGCTTCTTGAGATTCCAAATATATGACATCATACAGAATTTGTCTTTCTGCTACTGGCTCATTTCACTTGGTGTAATGTCCATGTTGTTGAAAATGACAAAAATTCTTCCTCTGGGGGCTTAGAGTCTGAATAACATTCTTCTGTACGTATATGTATGTTTACATTTCCTTCTTCTTCCTTATTTATAAATGTTTGTGGGGTACAGAGAAGTACGTCATTTGCTATATCAATTTTGCTACTAGTAAGTCACTTTTGCTTACACATTCATCATCTTACATATTTTACAGAACAGTATAAAGAAGAGAATAAAAAAGTAAAAATTTTGATTAATATGTAATAAAAATCATAATCATGAATTATATTTTCATTTTTTCCACTTTTCCCATATATTCATATAGTTGCATCACACATTTTGAGAGTTCTCTCTCCATCTTTAGCCCTCTGCATTATTTCTGCTCCCCTTTCTCTTTCCTCAACCTTTCCACCCACTTGGCGATCCCCTCCCCAATCTTTCTAATCTGTTTATATTGTTTTAAATGAAATTATGTTGACTATCTTTTTTGACCACATGGCAAGAAAACCTGATGTCATCAACAATAACAACAACAAGTCTTTGAAAAGTATACAAATACATGAAATTACACATCTTACTCCTGAACATCAAATAGATAAAGAAAAATCGAGAAATATTTTTGTAAAAATTGAAGAAAATGAAAATAGTGACACCACATATTAAAACATACTGGATACAGAAAAGGAAACAGTACTAAGAGGGAAGCAAAATACATATATCAAAAAGTAAAAATGTGGCAACAAACTTATTACACCTCAAGGAACTAGAAAATAAAAACAAACTAAAGACAAAATCATTTGAAGTAAAGAAATAACATGAATTGTAGCACAAATGAACAAAACGAACTAGAGGAAAAGCAAATAACAATTTTTTAATAATATAAAATTGAGCCATCTTTGCTAGATGAAAAAAAAAAAACACACAGAAGATTCATGTAAACAAAACCAGGGACAAAATGGAGACTTTAACACCACAGAAATGCAAAGGATCATCAGAGATTATCATGAATGACTATAAACTAACAAATCTGGTAAACTAGAAAAAAAGGACAAGTTACTCTACATTTGCACTTACCAAGACATTTCATGAAATAATGGAAGATATAATCCGATCCATAACAATTATTCAATCAATAAGAAAAATGGCTCCCATCAAAGAAAAGCAAGAAGCTTGGCAGCTTCACTGCTGAGTTACCAAATATTTAAATATTGACTCATAAAAATTATTCTTAAATTGTTCCAAAAATTGAAAAAGAGTAATTTCAAACATTCTTGAGGCCAGGATGACTTTGATAATAAAATCAAAAAATAGCACAATAAAAATATAATAAATGGGAAAAGTAAAGGTTACTGGCATTGATGAAAAAGTATCTTTGAATATAGATGCAAAAATATTCAACAAAATACTAACTAAACAAATCCATCAACATAGTAAAAATATTATTCATCATGCTCAAGGGAGAATGATACCAAATTTTTAAATATGGTTCCACATATGCCAATCAGTAAACCTGATACATCATGTCAACATAATAAGAGACAAATGCCATATGTTGATCATCCCAGTTGATGTAAAAAAGACATTTGATGAAATTACCTTCATGATTAAAGTACTTAACAAACTAGGTATAGAAGAGATGTGCCTCAGTATAATAAAGGGAATATATAATAACCTGGTCAACCCAAAAGAGGAAAACCCTCCACCAGATGTATTGACACAGTGTCTGCAACAATGGGTTTAAACATAAATAAGATCATTTGCCTGGCACAGAATTGGCAAGTGTTTCGATCTGCTGTACATAGAGTGGCTAGTCGAGTTGGACTCGACTCCACGGCACCTAACAACAACAACAACATAATAACTCAACAGCAAGCACTGTATTGAATGGGGAAAAGCTGAAAGTTTTCTCTCTAAGTTATTGAACAGAAAAGGGTGTCCTTTTTCATCACTTTAGTTAATGTAATGATGGAAATCCTACCCAGAACAATTAGTCCAGAAAAAGAAACAAGGGACATTCAACTTGGAAAAGAAGATATCTAGTGGTCACTGTTTGTAAGTGACATAATCTGTTGTTGTTGTTGTTGTTGTTGTTGTTGTTGTTGTTGTTGTTGTTGTTGTTGTTAGGTGCCATCCAGTCAAGAGTGGCTCATAGTAAACCTTTGCCCAACAAAAAGAAACACTCCCCAACACTGTGCCATGCCCGGTACTATGTGAATGCTCCTCTCCTATACATAAGGTTTTCAATGGCTGATTTTGAGGAGATTGTTTCTGGAGTGGTTTGCCAGGTCCCTCTCCGGTTTTTGCAGTACAAGGGATCGAACCCTCAAAGAGTGTACAGCAGCACTCTACGAACTTAGCTAAACCCCAGCCCAACATAATCTTATATACATAGAAAACAACAAAAATTCCACAAAAATTCTACATGAATTAATAAACAAATATTGCTAATTTTCAGGATATTAATCAATGTACAAATTTTGCATTACTACTATACACGACTAGTGAATTATCTGAAGTAGAAATCAAGAACCACAATACTATTTATAATATTTACAAAAAATAACTAGGAATAAACTTGAAGATAAAAAATATCTTTTACAATAAAATCTGTAAGACATTGTTGAAAGAAATTGAGAAGAACACAAAAAATACAAAATTCCCTAATGTTAACGGATGAGAAGAGTCAGTATTTTTCAAATGTCCCTATTTCTCAAAGTGATCTGTAGATTTATTTCAATCCTCACCAAAATTCCAGGAGACTCTTCACATAATTAGAAAAAAAAATACTAAAATTTTAAGGGTCCACAAAGATTCTAAGCAACCAACACCACCTTGAATACAAAGGACAAAGCAGGAGGCATTATGCTACCTGAATTCCAAATTTAGTTTATAGCTTTACTCACTGAAACAGAAATATGGTGGGATAAAGAACAGATCTACGTAGCCAAGCATGGTGGCGCACACCTGTAATCCCAGAGGCTCGGAGGCAGGAGGATCACAAGTTTGACACCAGAGACAGTCTGTGTAACTTAGGGAGACCCTGTCTCAAAAAGTTAAAAAAAAAATGGACTGGGGGCACAGCCAGTGGTCCAGCACTTGCAAAGCATGTAGGCATGAGGCCCTGGGTTCAACCTCCAGTACCAAAAAAAAAAAAAAAAAAAAGAGATCCTTGAAGTAAACCCATGCACCTATGTTGTTGTTAGGTGCCCTTGAGTTGGGTCCTACTAATCGCAATCCTATTTACAACACAAAGAAACACTTCTCAACATGTGACGTGCACGGGACTATTGTCAGTGCTTCTTTGCTAGTCATAGCATTTTCAATGGCTAATTAGTTTGGAAGCGGGTTGCCCAGTCCTTCTCCCTAGACTGCAGCACCTGGTATTGCCAGCTGGTCTCTCATCCAAGGACTAACCATGCCTATCTTGCTTAGCTTCCAAGATCAATTTGGGTAGGATGCCAGAGTGCTGTGGGTGCAGAAACATGCACCTATAAGGTACTTATTTACCACAAAAGTTTTAAGGACACACATTACATAACAAGACAGTCTTTTCAACAAGTGTTGCTGAGAAGTCTAAGTGTCCACATGCAGGAGAATGAATCTATATCATTATCCCTCACTCCTTACAAAAATCAACTCAAAATGGATTAAAGGCTTCAATGTAAGAACTACAACATAGAAACCACTAGAATAAAACATATGGGAGATATTTTGCAACATCATGGCAGGGAAAGAATGCTTAGAAAAGATCCCCAAAGTACAGGAAATAAAAGCAAAAGTAAGCAAATAGGATTAGATAAAACTGAAAGCTGCTTCCCAGAAAAAAATTAAAATAACAAGAGAGTGAAGAGACAACCTTGTGTATTTTCAAGCTACATTTCTAACATAGGCTTAATAGTCATAATATACAATAAACTAAAACAAAATAACAAAAAGGAACCTGATTTAAAAATTGAAAATAGACTTAAACTTGCATTTCTCATATCATAATGAGACTCAATAAGTTGTACATTAAAAAATACTAATAAAAAAATTTAAAAAGAATATAAGTCATAGAAATCAGCACATAAGAAAAAAAGAAAAGGGCAAGAAAATCTACTTCATCTGGGAAAAAAATATGGAATTGAGACCAAAAACAAAAAACAGAAACAAAAACCCAAAAACATGCACTTCTCAAAAGAAGACATACAGGTGTCCAAAATGTACATGAAAAAAATCTTCATCATATAAAACATCAGAGAAAAGCAAATAAAACTACTTTGAGATATTGTCTCATTCCACTAAGGATGTCTGGGAAGAAGAGTAGAGGGATTAGGAAAGGTTGGTGAATGGATATTACAGTTAGGAGTAAGAATTGTTGTTTTTATTGTTAGGTGCCGACAAGTTGGTATCCGACTCATAGTGACCCTACATACAACAGGGGAAACACTATTTTCAGTGCTTCTCTGTTATTCATATGGTTTTCAATGGCTGGTTGTTTTTTTGAGGAGTGAGTTGCTGTGTCCTCCCAAGCCTACCGCACCTGGTGTTCCCAAGCAGTCTCCCAGCCAAGTACTAACCAGGCCTGACCCTGCTTAGCTTCCAAGATCTGATGGGATCGGATGCCACAGGGCTACAGCTGCAGGCTAGGAGTAAGAATTACTGGTGTGCTATTGTGTAGAACCATACCATGTTAGTATCAGATCTCCTCAGATCCAGAATTAAGCAAGGCTGGGCCTAGTTAGTCTTTGGTTGAGAGACCTCCAGGCATTCCCAGGTGCTGTAGGCATGGGAGAAGGACCTAGAAGCCCTCTCCCCAAATAATCAGCCATTGAAAACTCTATGACTAGCAGAAAAGCACTGGCAATAGTCCTGTGTATGGCACAGTACTGGGAAGTGTTTAGTCTGTTTTACTTAGGATCATTGTGAGTCCAACATCAACTCCAAGGCAACTAACAACAACACCAATTGCATAGAAGGGTTATTATAGAAAACAATTGTATATTGTATACTTCAGAAAGAAGGATTTTGATGGATGATTTTGGAGACACATGTAATGTTTGAACTGAATTCTGCAACATATACTTGTATTGAGGCATTACGTAGCCATTAATATACACAATTTTTGTATCTTTATATATGAGTTAAACTTGATTTAATTCAAAATATAAAATTAGGGATAAGCACACTTCAAATGTTCTATGAAAATAAAATTTTTCTGAGCTCTAGAGGTGGAACACAACTGATCCAGTTTTCACACATAGTTGGAAAAGGATGATTTAAAACTCTAGACAAGTTGTGGGAAAAACTTAGAGAACTCTATATAGGAAAACCACTGAGCATTTAAAAATCTTTATTGAGGGGTTCTATGTCAAGTAAAAAAACATAATAACAAATATTCAGGTATTTCTTATACATTTCCTTGTATAATATTTTGTCTTTTTGTGCTATAGATAAACATGAACTCTATCTAAAAGTACAATCAAAATTAAGAAATTGCATTTTTTTTCAAAAATTAGGGACTAAACCCAGGGCCTTGCACATACTTTGTAAATGTTCTACCACTAGGGTGCGTCCCCAACCCATTTTGTATTTTTTGATTTTGAGACAGGGTCTCATGTGTTACTCAGGCTGCCTCAGTCCTTGAGCATGAGACAACTGCAATCTTTTCTCCATTTATCATGAATGTGGACACTGACTCAGTTATGAGGATTTTGTTTTGTTCATGAGACAAGTTCTCTGAATGCTGTATTCTTTGATCTTCAAAATATTCAAATCCTTTTCACTTTTAGCAAGCAGACTTGTGTCATCTGCATAATGCAGGTTGTTAGCTAGTCTTCCTCCAATTGTGATGATGCATTCTTCTTCATAAAGTCCAGGTTCTCAGATTATTTGCTCAGCATAGAGATTGAAGAAGTATTGTGAAAAGGGACAGTTCTGAAGCCAACTATTCTTGACTTTGAACTAGGCAGCATTTTTTTGTCCTGCTCAAACAACTGCATCCTGGTCCATGTAGAAATTCCTCATGAGTACAATTAAGTCTTATGGTATTTCTATTCTTTGCAATGCTATCAGTAATTTATTACGATCCACATAATCAAATGCCTTTGTATAGTCTATAAAACGTAGATAGACATCTTTCTGATATTTCTGCTTTTGACTAATATCCATCTGACATCGGCAATGAAGTTCCTGGTTCCATGCCCCTTTTTGAATCGTTCTTGATTTTCTGGCAGCTTCCTGTCTATATGCTGTTGCAGTCACTTGTGAATGATTTTTAGCAAAATTTTCCTTGTATATGATGTCAATGATATTGTTCAAAAATTTCTACATTCAGTTGGATCCCTTACTTGGGAATAATGATCTCTTCTAGCCACTTGACTAGCTAGCTATTTTGCAGATCTCTTGATAAAAACAAGTTAGCACTTCCAGTGCTACATATGTTTGTTGAGTCATTTCTATTGATATTCCATCAATTCCTGGAGATTTGTGTGCTGCCAATTCCTTCAAGACAGCTTCTACTTCTCCCTTCAGTAAATTTGGTTCCTGATTATATGCAACCTCTAGAAATGGTTGGTCATCTAATTATTTTTGGTATAATTAATCTGTGTATTCCTTCCATTTTCTTTTGATGTTTCCTGAATCATTTAGTATTTTCCCTGTAAAATCCTTCACTATTGACACTTGAGGCTTGAATTTTTTCTTCAATTATTTAAACTTGTAAAAAATAAAATGTGATCTTCCCTTTTGGTTTTCTATCTCCAGCTCCTTCACATGATATTATTTGTTTTTATCTTCAAGAGATGCCCTGTGAAATCTTCTGTCTAGTTCTTTCACTTTTTCATGTGTTCCTTTTACTTGTTGTTGTTGTTAGGTGCCGTCAAGTCGTTATCCGACTCATAGCGACCCTCACAGGGTTTTCAATGGCTGACTGTTTCGAGATTGCCTTGGGAGTGGATTGCCAGGCCCTTCTCCCATTTTTGTGGTGCTGGGAATCGAACTCGGGACCTCAGAGACTGCAGCACAGCGCTCTACCAACTGAGCTAAATCCCAGTTAAGCTGCTCGATATTCAAGGGCAAGTTTCAGAGTCTCTTTTGATATGCAATTTGGTCTTTTTTTCTGCTGTTTAAAAACCTTTTGCTTTCCCCATGAATGGTGTCTTTGATAACACACAAGATCTTCTCTGGTCTTCTATCATTAGTATCTAACAAATTAAAACTGTTCTTGAAGTTTTCTCTGAACTCAAGTGGGACATACTCAAGGTCATATCATGGCTCTCATACACTTATTCTAATTTTCCTCAGTTTCAGTTTGAACCTGCATATGACAAGTTGAGGGTTTGACCCCAATTAAGCATCTGGTCTTGTTTTGTTTGTTGATATTGAGCTTTCCCATCATCTCTTTCCACAAATGTAGTCAATTTAGTTCCTCATAACTATTATAATATATTTAACTATTATGTTCTTCATAAAAGATTATTTCACAATTTAATTTGTCCTAATTGCTGCTTTAAATAAAATCTTTTAATGTTGACAATTTGTTAAATTGTTTGCTAATGAGTAGTTTTATAGTGTATGAATCATCTGGCTTTTAACAATTTGTTTTTTCTGCAAGAAAGTCAATTCTCTTTAAATTGGTCATTTATATCATAGCTTCCAACAATTTACAATGACTTTTTAAAAAGCTGAAAAGTACTGCATAACTTATCGATAATCCAATCATTTTCCTTAACTCTGGATTAGATTTCCCTAGACATCTCTTAAAATATAAAATTGCAACCTTCTGTGGAATATTTCTGTGCCAGAGGCAAGATTTTATGCAGTTCATCTGTCTTGTTGAATCATAACCCAGGCACCTGTAATCAATTACAGATCAAATCAGAGAGCTTTCATGCTATTTCAATAGAAAATAATACTTTTGGTGTCCCAGGAGTTATGTATCTTATCAGTCTGATGCAAAGCTGAAAATTGTTTATCATTTGTTGAAATGGCAGTAACAAGGGGAATTTTGAATAAAAGATTTCAGACAACTCATTTGTGTTTTCTACTTTGATGACTCAAATTGACTGAATATCAGTCTTTTTCATGTGATGTGTAAATTTTCTGACCTACTTGTCTTGCAGCAGTGTTGGCTAATTTTCCCAAAATTTGATTAATAACCAGAACATTTGTCTTACTTGTCTTAATACTTTATTTTAATTTCAATTTTATTTTATTCTGAAATATTGTCTGACATCATGAAATCTTTAAGCTTGAGCAGAGTTTCTATATCAGAGCTCATCAGAACTCTTCAGAAACACTACTCACTGTAACTTTATTGTTGTTAGGTGCCTTCAAGTGTAACTTAGGTATTAGAAACATTATTTGTAGAATAGTCATTCAGACAAATTTATAAACCTGTCATATTTTTCCATTCAATTGTTAAATTCAAATGCTTTTAAAATTAGATTGATCATGTCTGTATCGCTATATATGCAATGAAATTATATACTTCCACTGTTGAACTTGCTTTGCTATTCTGCTAAAGATATCGAGCTCATACTTTATTGGAATTGTCTTACAATTTATGGAGTGTGAGTAGCAATGTTATTTCACTCTTAATGCCTTCAAGGCTCACATTCATTGTGTGTGTGTGTGTGTGTGTGTGTGTCTGTGTGTCTGTGTCTGTGTGTGTGTATACACATATATAATTGTCTGACCATATTATATAATAAAATCCCATTATTAACTGTAGTCTTCTAAAAAAATTGGGTCCATTATATTCTCCAGTGAAATTACTATAATGGATGGGATGTATTTCTTAAACACTAGGTTGCTAACATATCTAAAACTGTGTCATAGATCTGTTCTTAATATACAGAGATATTTAAATGTTGATAATATACTGAGAGTTTAAGTGTACCACCAGAGGTGGAAAGATTTTTAAAATAGGACATTTTATAGTAGTTATTGTATTCTAATAGCTGATTCATTTTTTTTTATTTTCCTTCATGAGGATAAAGCTTTTTGTTATTTTAAAAACAAAATATCTAAACAAATTTTGATGTAAAAAATAATAATTAATCAAGCTGGAGAAAGTGATGCATGCCTGTATTCCCAGGAATGCTGAATGGAGAAACAGGAGGATTTTATGTTCAAGGCCAGAGGCAGCGGATGTAACCTAGACCACGTCTCAAAATACAAAATAAAAAGCAAAAAATGGGCTACAAGTGCAGGCCAGTGGTAGAGCACTTGCAAATCATGAGTGAGGTCCTGGGTTCAACAATTCAGTACTGGAAAAATTTACAAGAATATATAGGTATCATTTTGCCTTCATTACTTTCAGAACAAAGATAAAAACACCAAGTCCTAAAGATGTGATAGGTGAGGTTTAGCTTAGTTGGCAGAGTGATGCTCTGTATGCTCTGAAGCCGTTGGATTGATCTCAAACACTGCAAATGTGGGAGAAGGAACAGGCAGCCCACTCCAGAAATAACCTAGGAAAAATTAGCCATTGAAAACCCTATGAGTTTCAAAGGAGTATTGACATAGTGCCAGGCATGGCATGTCAGGGAGTGTTTCATTCTGTTGTACATAAGGTCACGATGAGTTGGACCAGACTCAACAGCACCTAACAACAACAGCAAAGATGTATATGGAATTGTGGTTAAAGACAATCTATCATATTTTTTTTTCATTATAATTTTATATTAAACATTTAATGACTTTAAAATTTTAACTGCCTCACCAAAAATGAGTAATGCATTTAAGAAGTTGGGACAGAGGAAACAAAAAATGTATGTAGTATTTCCTAGCCTATGCATTAAATTCTTTCCAAAAATGCTCTTCATATAAATGACAAGCAATCTCTTTGGTTTCTTTTGATTCATGTCACATGTACTTCTTTGAATAATAAAGGTTATCCATTTTGATATCCTAATCTCGGCTTGATCTGTGCTTTTTGCCTTAAATCTTGACATGTTATATTTAATTCAATTATAGAGTGAAATTTATGCAAATATGTTCTTTTGCTTTCTTTCCTATCCCATCCTGATCATGCTTTTCAATTTTATCGATTTAATTTTCATTTTATTAAACACAACAGTTTAGATTTATTTAAGCTTGTCTTTTAATATCAGCTTCATTTTCTTTATTTTTCTGAGTTACAATCTTTGCAAGTGTATCACTTATCAGAATAAAGAACATGAGAGTCATGGGAATCTCTTAAGTTATTTGCCTACCAGACTGTTTACTACATGATCCACATTACAACAATAAATTCACCTGTAGGTTTTAAAAGAGATCAACATTGTGTTTATCTCCATTTTTTTCTAATCCCAGTACAAGTAAATCCCTATACCAGTAAAAACTAATCCCAATACTACTAAATTGCATATTTTGATAGAGGAAATGACAAGGGTCTCACAGATACTTTGCCAATGCAAGAGGAAGGGAAGCACATAACTTAGACCCAAATCTCCCTTGTGGGCAGGGGGAGTGTGATTTGTTAATTTGTAGAAGAATTACTTTAAAACTAGAGGCACTGACTGAAAGAGTATTCTGGAAAATTTTAAATCTATGTGTAATTGCACAACCTGGGATAAACTGCTTATCCTCGGTTCTCACACTTGTGAGTCAGATATAAATCTCATGGTTTTCTGGAGTGGTAATGAATTAATGCATACTAATTAGACTCTTGGGAGAAGGACCCGGCAGCCCACTCCCAAAAAACAATCAGCCATTGAAAACCCTATGAACAGCAGAGAAGCACTGACAATAGTGTTTTGCCTGTTGTACGCAGGGTCGCTATGAGTCAGATACCGACTTGATGGCACCTAACAACAAATTAGACTCTTACAGGAGGATATTCCGCCCTGAGTTTTGCTCTATTTTCCTTATATGTTAATTCTTATTGCTTATAAATTTTATTTCAGTTAATTTTTTTTTAAAGTGTATTTTCTTAAAAAACTATGTCACTATTACAATAGGAAAAAAGTTGCTTCTCATAAATACTACATAACAACAACAACAAATAAATAAATTAACACTTCAAAATCAAAGAAATACTGTAAAATCTGAGCTAGATATTAGAACAGCTGAAGATTCTGAACCTGAGGCTTTATATTTGTTTAAAAAGGGAGAGATTGCAAATAAATTATGGTATTAAACAGACATGTTCTCTTTGATGTGATGAAAAAGCCAGAAAAGTAAATGAAAAGGAATATTTTTCCATCTCCCTGATTCAATATTATTTGAAAAGATCACATATCACCTAATTATCTGCTCTCACAATAATTTTATTTGTGCCAGACTCAGTGAAACATTTAAGTCTTAAACATAAAATGTTTCATGCAGCATTTGCTAGACATGTTATAACGTAAGTGTGATGAAAACCTAAGATATAATGTTTTATTTTTATTTATTTATTTATTTATTTATTTATTTATTTATTTATTTTACTAAATAGAGAATCATCATTAGTCCAGTTAGTTAAATCCTTAAGTTGTTGTTCTTGTTAGGTGCCATTGAACTGTGTCCAATTCATAGGGACCCTCACAGGGTTTTCAACGGCTGATTGTTTCAAGAGTGGCCTCCCACATCCTTCTCCCACTTTTGTGGTGCTGGGAATCAAATCTGGGTCCTTAGAGAGTGCAGAGCAGCACTCCACCAACTGAACTATTCCCCAGCCCAAATTCTTACAAGTATGGTCTATTTGTAGCACAATTCATTTTTCTTATAAAAAATCCTCAAGTTACTTTCATAGGCCGGCTATAATATTCCTTTTTCAAGCATCTGGTAAAACAAAACAAGAACCAGCAGCACAGTTATTTGAAAGAATACAAGTATTAGAAACCAGTATCTAAGCTGAGCACCATAGCACATGCCTGAAATCCCAGCTACTTGGTAGGCTAAGGCAGGGGGTCTGCAGATTTGAGTAGACAGGCAGGGTGCAAAATTTAGTGAGTTCTTTCAGAATAAAATAATAATAATGATGACAAAAACAGGGTCGTATGCAGCATAGTGGTAGAGCATTTGCCTAGTATCCATGAGGCCCTGGATTCAATCCCTCGGTCTTGAAAGAAAGAGAGAGGGAGACAGGACAGAAGGTAGATAAGAGGAAAGAGGGAGAGAAAGAGAGGGAGAGAGAGAGATTGAGGAAAGAATGTAATCTGCATTAATGGTAGACTCTTAAATACATAGAAATACTACATTTCCATTCTGCTGATAAGCCTGTTAAGGTTTTATTTCAGTTAATTAGTTAATTTCAGTTATTTTTTCAGTTTTTAATGTCCTTTTCCTTAAACTTTACCTTATTTTTCATTAAAAATTTTTATTTCTGTTTTTTATTTGTTTCAAGTATGCTGCTCATAAATGATAGTTGCCTATTGAAGTAATTTTTATCATGATTACTTTAAAATCTTTATTTGAAAAATCTAATATTTCTATTACCTGACTGCTGGTGTCTATTGTCTTTTTTCATTCACTTCCCATTCTTGATTCTGGATAGTGATTTTTGCTCCAAATCTTTACATTTTTATACCATGTTATAAGTAGGATTTGTTCTAGCTGTTTTCAAAGCAAAAGTCTGATAGGCAAGGAAAACTGCAAACCTATTTAAAGTTATTGCAATAGAAGAGAAGAAAGTGGCCTGAACTCAACTGCTATGAAATAAAGGACTAGGGAATCTTTAAGAACTATGGATGTGGGTTGTTAGGCTATCTGAGTTTGCTAATTGGTCTTACCCAAAGGCAAAGTAAACTTTCTAAAATCTTCTTGACAGGAGGTAGTTTTACAACTTTCAGCAAAGTATCTACCCAGACACCTAATTAGGAGGTAGAAGTATTATCTTCCTTGATAATTACATTTCAAGTGGAAGCTTCCCAGGTTCTTAAGAAAGATAGTCCTGGGTTATAAAACTAGCAAATCGCTTTTTAAAAATTTACATTTCAAAAATCAAAGCAATAATTTGCAATTGTAAGTTTGTTCCAGTATAGGCTGTAAGGAAATGGAGGTCAAGGGCCTAGAGTCAGAAAGAAGCCTATTATAAATTTGATAAAGCTCAGGGAAATGTTAAGGCTATCTTGGTCATTGTTTATTTCTGACACTTTTCCAGCAAGAAGAGAGGAGAATACCACTTCATTATTGAAAAAAAAAAGAAAAAAAAGAAAGTCCACATTCCCCGTTCAGCCTTCTCTGACAAGCAGAGAAGTGGAGGTGGCTCTTGATTTCTGCTGAGCAGGGACTGGTGTTTCATTTCAACATGGGCTCTCCATTATGCTGGAGTTGCCTCATTACTGTTCGATAGTAGTGAAAGTGCTGACTCTCTAAATAGACTTTCTAACACCTGGTGGGGAGAAGCAGGAATAATTTGCTTCTGCTTTCTGGGGTGGAATTTCAGTTGACTTCATTGACCCTCCACAGAAGGAGTTCTGTTACTGATTAGCAGGAATTAACACCTATTTGGCCTCTTCAGACAACAACCTTGGTGTTGTCCTGAGGATCCTGTTTAAAGCCTGGCAAGGGTACAACTCTTGTTGTACTACATATTCAGGTACTCTGCATGGTGAAATAATATCAGAGCTTTCTCTGTGTCCTTTGGCTGAAGTTGAGCAAGTACGGTCTAAATTTTTTTTTCCCTAGGCCCTTATCCTCGTTCTTTGGCTAAAGAGAACTGATTTTTGGTGGAGTTTATTTTTTCAAGGTCCATTAAAGTTTCACAGTTGCTGACTTCCTAACTTAAAGTTTGTGATATATGAGGCAAAAAGAAAATCCAAAGAACTCATAAGCACTATCTTTGAGTCCTGAGATCCTTACCTGACTACATTTTCTTCCATTTTCAGAATACTTCTTCCCTTTCTCATCCTCCTCCCTTTTTCTTTCGTTTTAGCATAGTGACCAATGGTTTTGATTCTGCTAAAACTAAGAACTACTTAGGGGGAGGAATGAGAAAAAGTATGACTACTTCGTATTCCTGGAAAGAGAAACTTAATATGATTTCATTTATATGTAAATATAGTTCTTATAATTTCAAGTGAAAATTTTCATCTTAAAGAACAAAGAACTTCTCCTCATGGACCTAAATTGTGCTGCTACTTCTAAAGACCTAAATGTTCCATAGTTCATTTTTCATGAAAGTCAAATCATTTCTTATATTCTGAGTTTTATGTGAAAAAATTATGATCATCAAATTAGCTAACTTTTCATGACATAGTATACAAGATTTCAAATTTAACACACTGCTTATTGAAGCTGTAATAGAGATCCAATTGCTTTATTTCACCAAACTTCTATTTGCTTATAGGTAAGAATGAAAAAAACAAAGCTAAAATTCACAGGTAGTTGGAAATGTTATAGTGATGTCTGTGAATTTATTAGTATATTACATGATGAGCATATATGGTAATATTATTGTTATTTCATAACTTCACTCTTTTAGTCTTGAAGTATATATATTTTTGAATTGGCACCTTGAATAGGAAATAAATTTTCTGGAAATTTCAGGCATATAATATGGAGAATACAATTAAATTTACATGTGATTAATAAAAAAACATTGGTTTTTTATAGACAAGATATTTGTAAGGATGTTGTTGTTGTTGTTAGGTTCCATGGAGTCAGTGTCCAACTCAGAGCAACCCTATGTGCAGGAGAGGAAACACTATTGTAGTGCTTCTCTGCTAATCATAGGGTTTTCAGTGGCGGATTGATTTTTGGGAAGTGGGTTGCCAGGTACTTCTCCAAAGCTTATAGCCCCTGGTGTTCCCAGGTGGTCTCCCATCCAAGTACTAACCAGGCCCGACCCTGCTTAGCTTGTGAGATCTCAGGGGATCTGACATCACAGAGGTACAGCTGAAGGCTCATTTGTAAGGATAGAAATGTGTAATATGAACAGGAATTTTTCAAAAATATATCTGGCTTATGGTAAAAATTTCATGAATATGATGGAATATGAACTTCAGCACACAAAATATGAAAGTATGGGACACTGCCCATATGAGAAGATGAAAATCAACTAGTACCAGATAACTTTATTACTGACATTTTTACATTTATAACATAGCCTTTTCTAGTAAAGATATATATTATTAAGGTTTTTGAATGTGTATATACATTTAAATGTATATGCATATATATGGAGAGATAGAAAATCTTTATGAACTAAGGGTGATAATTCATAATTTTAATTACCACATATTCTTGATTCTAACTCACACTCTTTCAACAGTTTTAGAGGGCTACAAAATCAGATGCAGATTAGAATCAACTGCAGATTGGAGAGTTGGAGGTAGAACTTCCAAAAATCCAACCCACAGTTGGATTTCATCACTCTCAGCATCAAATCATAATTAGTTGTTTGGATACTTACTCTTACAGTATAAAATGTGATTACCTTAAAATCAAAAGCCTACCTTTTTATGCCCAGCATAGTGTCCTCTGGGCTGGAATTTAGCTCAGTTGGTAGAGCACTGCTCTGCAATCTCTGAGGTCCGGGGTTCAATTCCCAGCACCATAAAAATGGGAGAAGGATGTGGCAATCCACTCCCAAAGTAATCCCGAAACAATCAGCCATTGAAAACCCTATAAGGGTCACTGTGAGTTGGGTACAACGGCACTTAACAAACAAAACAGTACAGTCCGCTATAAAGGAAAATTTTAATAGTTTTGTTTTGTCAGAGAGAAACATACTGGCCCTCACATGTATCCACTTTAAATCACATACAAAAATTCTTTTTATTTTTTGCTTAAATATGCTACATTTTGCTTCTAGCTGTTTGAAGCAGTCTGTTCACAACTTCCTTCTCATTTCTATGCTGATCTTTTCCTATGACGTTTAACATAGCCCTCATATAAACACAGAGGTCAGATTTTGAAACTTTTTTCCCGTCTAAAGATGTAACTAAAGCCTTCTTTTTTGGCTCAGCACAACTCTACAGGAATATCCATTTCACTCTTCAATCACCTAAAATTCACTACCTGTTATAATCTTTCTAAGCCTTTTCTGATCTATGCACATGAATTGGACTCACAGAAAACTCTGTTTGCCACCACTAACTACCCTCTTGTCTACCCCAACCTTTTCTCTCACTTCCCCTTCCTCTTAACTCCCTGAGCAACACTGTGCAAAAGGAGTGAATCTGGTGGGAAAATGACCAAAACGCACAACTCTCTTCACTGTTCCCCTTGAGGCCTTTGGTGAGCAGAGGAAGTGTCTGTTGTCATTCCTGGGAACACATTTTCATGTCCTCTTTCTCAGTATTGCCAACAAAAAGAACTTTGAAAATACTTTCTAACACCCCTCTCTATCTCATAAGATAAAAGTGACTCCTCTCATCACCCAGTTCTTTCCCGGGAAAGACCACCCTGCTAGCACCAGTTACTGCTGCAATATTGACACTGTAGAGAGCTCCTTTTGTCACAGCCAATATCAGTGAGAGTTTCCTAACTATCGGTGCTTCCAGGGTTTTTTTAATTCATTTCCTGAGGCTCAACACCAAAAGAACAAGATGGCAGTGTTCCTGTATATGCTCATCTAGGAATTGTTTGCCCTATGCTGTAAAGTAGCTGTTTGGGTGTGGGTGGAATCTCCCTACTATAAAAAAAAAGTGTAACCAGTTATAACATATGGTATTAGTTTAAAATTCCATCCTATCTTCATGTGTAACCTGTATCTATGCAAAATGCAGATGATGATTTCATCGCACCTACATCATTACTTAGATGACTCCTTCTCACCTACACAGCACATATCATTACTGGCTGGAACAAGTGATAGAATCAAAGGCGGAGAAAAGAGAGAGTGGGAAGTGCACATAAAGTTTTGAATTGTGAAATTTTAAATCCTTATATATATGTAGATAAAGCTAAGGCAGTGAAAAGAAACCTCCCTCACAACAACCTATCTTGCCTGTGTCTTATATTATATATATTAAAGCTTAAAAAGTTCTTATTCAAAGGCTTTACTATATCTCATCCTCTTTTACTACTCAATCTGATGAAAAACACTCTATGCTAAATAAAAGATCAAATGTACCAAGGATTTTGCAATTGTAAAATTCAGGACTGTGGTCATCATGATACTTGATATCCTAAAGTTATTTAGCACTGACCTTATCGCTTTACTTAAAAAGAGATATTCAAAGCTTCAATCCACATCTCTATAACAAGTAAATTAAGAAAGTAAATTAAGAAAGTCAATTCCAGTTTGTTTTATAAATTGCTATCTAATAAGACTCATTGTACCCCCATTAATTGCAGGGATTGTTTCTGCTGTGGCAGACTTGTAATCAAAGCTATGTTGTTTCCATCCAAATCAACATGCTCCACCCAACAATGATGGAGGAGAGGGGGTACATTTCCACTGAGCCCTGCTCAACTTATGTAACTGAATAAATAAATTATTGTTTTAAAAATTTTAAGTTCTTTAAAATTGTCATCTTTAGCTTTATGGTGACTTGTTATACAATAGTAGGTAACTGAAATAGGGTTTTACATGTAGGACCCCATTCTTAAAATCTACTAATATAAATGTTCTGGCTCCAAATCACTTTCTTCCAATTAACTAATCTGCAACCAAAATGGAATTATTCCTATATTCAAGTGGTTGGACCAATGCTGATCAAGATGCTCTATTTGAATTACCTAAATTATCATCTCATATTCCATTTGGGTATGGGTATTCACACAATTGTGATGCCTTTTGACCTTTAAGTCTTATGACAGACATTATTAATCTAGGTTAATTTCAAGGCAGTCTACTTGGAGTCAAGATAATTAACTTTGACCTTTGGAGTTTCCTTCCAGTAGTATGGTTCTATGATTAATGCTGGTTTTTCTGCTTTCATGGCAGCATCTAATCATGCTAATTCACCATATGACTAATCAGAACCTACAATACTTTCTTAAAATTACAAGTATTTGCAAAAATGAGAAGTTTAAGGCTTCATCTCATGAAAATGAAACACAGAAATGGCAAAGAAATGACAAAGGGTAGCAATAGAAAACATTCCACTGTGAATGAAACTCAAAACTATTAGATATGTGCATTAACTATTAAGATAATACTTCAGAAGTAATTGATACATATACAGTGGAAACACAGTGTAAGCACACTTTAAGAAAGAAAAAACTGTCTTAAAATTGTAATAATATATACCAATAATACAAGATGAATACAAGTCATGTTTGACTTCTGCAATTATAAGAGGTGCCCTAAGTGGTTTCCATAGCAGAAGAAACAAGATATGTGGTGTGTAGCTGCCTGGATCTTCTCTTGTTCACATCACATGCAGTATAATGCCCCTCCGAGTTATCATGAATCTGTGCAGTTCTTAGGGCTATTGCACATTCTATTGGATACTCACACTTCCATCATAATTGTACTTCCAAAAGAAATTCAGAATTTCAAATCACATCAAAATGGTCTTGTGTCCTTCAAATGACAACTGCTTCAATCATTTTCTTTCACTATTCTGCCTGTTGCATGGTGGAACTACCATTCATTTGATTAATTCCTTCTGAGTGAATGTCATAATACACATTGCCACCATTATTCAGTTCAACTCAGAAGATTAACACATGGATAATATCTCTTAAAATGGGTTCCATTTTCTTGGGACCTCCAGGATGAACATAAATGAATCTATTCATTTAGAAAGGAGACCATGCTAAGATTGAACTATAGAGATACTGTGAATAAAATGTTACTTATGGTACTTAAGAACTACCTGCCTAATACTCTCCTGGATAGTGCTGATAATGACACACAATCAAAATGCAGTCTTAGTTCAGAGGACATGCCCTATTACCTGTTTTTATAAATTATTCAAACAATTTTTTATTATTTAATTCTTAATTAAAATCATCCTTGCAAAACAATGTGGTTTATTACTTGGACTTTCTAAGTC
>VMDO01019320.1:0-39935 GCA_007922755.1 Pedetes capensis | reverse complement strand
ACCATTTCCCATATAGAGTTGAAAGGCTCCCTCAAGAAATGGTTTATGTAGGCTGTGAGATAGGATGTATCCAAGGTGACCCTGAAACACTTTGCCACATCAGATAGCTAGGATAAGAATACGTATTATGACTTTGTATTTTGATCTACCATGTGCTTTCTTGAAATACATTAGAAAAATAAAAGCCTCTCAAAGAAGAAAGCCTCTCAAAAAAGAAAAGACTCTCAAAGAATAAATGAAGTTTAGTTGAAACACTGCTAGAGAAAAAGGCTTTTGCCAAAGTACTAAAATATAATCACATTTGACTAACATTTTAACAAAATCTAAAAGTGAATACTTCAATGAGAAAATAAATTTTAGATAAAAATTAATCAAAATTTCCAAGTACTTTCCCTTACCATTTATCATTTGATCGATATTTTCATAAAACAACAAAAAGTCATTAAATAAATTAGATATGTTCTTATCCTTCCTTTGAGCATTAATAATTATCATCCCCTAATTAATTCCTTCTTTTCATCACTTCCACAAAATCATTAGTCCTGCTTTTGATTATACACCCTGAGTTTTCCCTGGAAATAATATCCCTTCTGCCCATACTGCACTCTTCTGGTAAAGCTCATTTTACTATCAGAATACAAACATATAGCACCAAGTGATCTTAGCTAAGCCAATAACAGAATTCTACAAGTTTTCTTCTATAGAGATACACTCAGACAATGAATATACTATATATAGCCAGAATGACATATTCAGAAAGCTACGTCACAAAAATCCAACTGTAATTGGGAATTTTGTTCATTATTTAAGTATGTCAAAGCAAACTCTCCTATGCTTCCCTCTTGGGCTTTTGGAGAAAACAGGCTTCTGTGTTCAGTTATCAAAATTTTATCAACTTTTCCAAAGTCCTAAAGTTTTGCAAGCTAAATATTTAATACGAAAACAGAACTAACTCAGAGGAAAGAAAGCTTGGATATCCTGAAATCACAGTGTAGGTTCCAACTCAAGTTGAACTTGAGGATAGGAGCCCCCAGTACTTTAGACAGCATGGTTTCTTGATGAGATAATTTTCTTTTATTTCTGTGGGCATTATAGCTGGACTTTCTCTGTAAGCTTATATACTAAAGTCTTAACCCCTAAGACATCAAAATGCAACCATATTTGCAGATAGTATCCTTACCGTAATGGGGGAAGGACATGGCAACCCACTCCCCAGGCAATCCCGAAACAATCTGCCATTGAAAACCTTATGAGGGTCGCTATGAGTCGGACACGACTTGATGGCACCTAACAACAACATCCTTACAGAAGTAATAGACTTAAAATAAGATAATTAGGGTGGGCCTTAAGATTGATGGGGGACCTCATTAAAAAGAGGAAATTTGGACATAATCTTACCAACAGGGAAGACAGGAAGGCCCATGGGGAGAATATGTTCATCTTCCCAGGTAGAGGTCTAGAACAGATCTTCCTTGTACTGCCCTCAGAAGGAAACACCCATGCTGATAAACTAATTTTCAATATTCAATCTCTAGAAATGTAAGCCTATAACTTCCTGTTGCTTAGCCCATCCACTTTGTGATACTTTGTTGTGAAAACCCTAGAAAACTAATGCAGAATAATAGTAAAAATCCGCCATGTACAGGGGTCATTTAATCTGAAAGGAACCCTCTCATTTGTTTATTCTGAAGAATAAAAAGCAGATGCATGTTTCCATTACCAATGCAGAGAAAAAATAATTTGAACAATGATAGAATACCTTGAAACAACACATCTTCTTCTTTACATTGCATCCATGGCTATATTATTCAGAATAGAAGCCACTAAATTCTTCTGTTTACTTAAATCATTTTGAGACAATTTTCTGTCAGTAAAACATTCTGAATAGAACACATTAGTTCTGAATATAGTAGGTCTGAAATCATATTGTCTCCTCATTTGTCCAAATATTCATTATTTGATACAATATGAAGTAATTACTTGCTATCTCACGGCTTAAATAGGAGGCACTTTATGAAAGTTGACAAATATTACACTTTTCTCTCTGTAATTTCAAGAAAAACCCAAAGCAATGACAGTCTATGCAACTTGGAAAGTGAAAATCTTTATCTCACACAGTTGCTGTCCTTTGCTTTTAATAATTCAGTTTTCCCCAAATTCCCTTGATAGGCAAACATGGTCATTTCCTTATGGAGATCCCTGATGGAACCTCCACTCTTAATCTGTGCACAATAAAGAATTTCAAACCTTCCGTACCTTTTCTCTCAACTTTTTTCTTAAATCCATTACAAAGCAAAATCACTGCTGACTCAGGTAATAAATCACCATATTATATCCATCAGTGCATTTAATTTGCAGCTAAAATCAACTGGGATTTGCTGATGCCAAAAAGTAATATATTGTCAGTTAAAAAAATTGGGTATTACACATCAGTGCAAGATGGACCGTCAGTCACTTTGATGACCAAGCAACAATTTATAGTTTGTTAAAACCAAACAGACAAATTGTAAGAAAAATGCATTTCGACTTTAACATCAACATGTATAGGGTTTGACTGGAGCAAAAAAAGCCAAATGGCTTTGGAGAAAAATGGACAGATATATGGTGATGTAGAGGCTTTTTATATAAGGCAATGTGTTTGGGGGTATTGAGTGAAGGATATGGAAATCTTGAGGGCAAAATTCCTTGACAAAAGATCCCTAATTACCAACTACCATGTTTTACTAAATATTATCAAGTTGTGATTACCTGATCCTTCTACCACACATCCATTACTTGCACACTTAAAACTGAAAGATATATATGTTTTTACTAATTGTAGATGTTGTATTACAGTAGGCAATGAATTACACCAATTCTAGATTCCCTCAGAGCCTATGGTAACTGACAGGACACTGGAGACATATTTGGCCAAAGAAAAGTTTCTAGATCTTAGTTTCTGGCAGGATTTATGGTTGAATATATTTTTTCTATCACAAATACATAATACCCGTAAAAAGAAGTGATATAGTAAAACCCAGGGATTTAGATGAGTAATGGAAAGGAAGGTATCAAGCATTTAAATGTTGTGTAGCTGGTACTACACAAGAAAAAGAGTAGTTTTATACTTCATTCTCTCTATCTTATATGGAAGATATTATTTTTCTTTTATATTGTTCCTCCTATATATTTGTTACTTGTATTCTTTGGTTTCCATCTCTCAATACATCATTGTTATAACCAATTTTTTATAGAAATAACAGAAGTATAGAGTTTAAAATTTTGCCTAAGTTTACATAGTTACTTAGGAGGGAAGCTATTCTTTGAATATAGGTGTTCTTTAGTCCCAAACTCTGTTCCTAATATTTCAGGGTTCGAGGAGAGTATAATTGATTATTTCTAATAGAGAGTCATCAACAAATGACTCATCAGTCAATACCAGTGGAGCTATCAATAACAATAGATATGCTTTTCTAATTTGATTTATTAATGGACTCAAAGTAAGAACTTTTTTGCAGCTTAATATGTTTGAAATCATATTTAATATGTACATGACTTTGAATGAGTTACTTAAGCCTTTTAAGCTCATTGGTAATTGCTTTATTCTGAATTTTTTCTGAACTACTCAAAAACACAAAAAATACTATGGTAATCATGATATATGTCTTCTTGCATCGGGAAGCTAATAATGTAGTGAGGTTATTGCTGTTGTTATATGCCATTGAATTGGGTCCAACACATAGGGACCCTCATAGTGTTTCCAGTGACAGTTTCAGGATTGCTTCCAGAGTGGATTGTCACATCCTTCTCCTGTTTTTGCACTGCTGGGGATCAAACCCAGGGCCTCATAAAGTGTGAATCAGCTGTCTACAAACTGAGCTAAATCCCAGCCATATAGTAAGAGGTAGGGAAGATAAAAGACTTAAAGTTAAAATTTCAAATTGTGTTAAGTGCTACATAATTATTACTATATGAAATATTAAGTAATTACATAGTGAGTAATAGAACAATGAGGCTACTTTAAATAGGGATATCAGGAAAAGCATTGCAGAAGCTGTAGTGTTTGGTTGAGAAAGAGTCATCCTTGAGAAAATCTTAAGGAAATAAGTTATATTGAAGGTATAAGAACTACAAACATGTTAAAGTTATGAATAACCTTGTGAAATTTAAGAAAGTTTACAAAAGCCAACAATAAAATTTAGGTGAGATTAAGTCAGAAAGGATATTTGAGATCATACAACGTGGAGCTTTAAAGTAATGGTATGAACTTGATGATTTACTGTGATTGCTATGAGAAAATATAAGAATAATTTAAGAAGGCAATATGTGATGTATTTATTTTACCATCTCTTTCACTGCTGTATGAAGAATGGACTAAACCCAGGAAAGTGTAAGAGCAAGGAAAGAAAAAGAGAATGTTAAACATTCCCATCACAAAATAATGACAACTATATGGGGTAGTGTGTATGGTAATACCCTAGATTTAGTCATTCCACAATATACTAAACTCCAAAACATCATGCTGTACATTGTAAATACATGTAATTTTATCTGTCAGTTAAAAATAAAATTTTAAAAGTGGAAATAAATACATTTAATTATTGTTTGTACTAGCTTCAATAAGAGATATTGGTTCCTTGGTTCAATGAAGTTAGCAGTGAAAATGGCAAATATAAGATTTGAAATATGCTTAAGGAAGAGCCAAAAAACGTTGGTGATAGACTGAATATAAATTGTGAGGAAAAGAGGAATAAAGATTGATTTATAGGATATTTTTACCTAGTTACTGTATGGTTCGTGATACCATGTAAGAGGGTTCTGTTGGGAGGATGAAGGATACTAGTCAATATTTTTATTTTGACCAAATTATAATTGAAAATCTATTAGATATTCTAGAAGAAATATAAGAACATATGTGAATATGATTGAGGAGACAGAAGAAAGAATAAAAATATAAGATGCATAAATGTAAGAAATTAGCATACTGAAAGTCATAGAACTGAGTAAAATAATACAGGAAATAAGGAAGAGAATATTTAAACATTCAAATTGCAGAGAGAAGAGGAGAAACACTCAAAAGAAAGCTAGAAATGATAGTCAGAAAATATGAGGAAGACTATAGGATATACTGTTAACCCAGAAAAGTAAAGAAAAAACTATTGCAAATACTATTGAGAGCTTAGATAAAATGGAGGCAGGAAACCATATGTCAAGAGATGGTGGTGGTAGCAATAAATTGAGGGTGATAATAACAATCTTAGAAAATCATGCTCAAATTAAATGAGCTGAGATAAAGAAAATAATTACTTTGTTTAACTAATGCTATGTAACAAATTACCCCTGAAATTAGAAGCATAAAACAATCATTTATTAAGTTCTTGGAATCTTTGAGTCAGAAACACAGAAAAAGTTCAGATGGACAATTCTTGTTTGGATTTTTCTCTGTGGTTATTGCCAGAATTCACTGGGCCTACAGCTATCTAAAGTCTGACAAATGGGGCTATCTAAGAAGGTTTATCCACAGTTTTGGAAAACTATAGCTGGTTTCCATGTGAGCCTCTCTGGGATGCTACTTACAGGGTTATTGCTGTTGTTATATGCCATTGAATTGGGTCCAACACATAGGGACCCTCATAGTGTTCCCATCCCCTGAGCAAGTGCTTTAAGAAACCAAAAAGGAAAAAGAATCCTCAACAATCACAAACCATTATTTATGTCTGCCATCTTCTCTTGGTCATAAATGTTGGTCTTAGTACATAACAGGTTCATCATAATTGACTCCAAAATGAATAAACACTGAAAGTTAAAGATTACTGGGGGTCACCATTGTGGTGACTGACTCCTACAGTAACATATGCTTTTATTTTATTAATTACATTACCTGGGGGATACAGTGGAGCTTCAATATATGATAGTGACTAGACTTAGCCAAAACTAAGATTTAATATTCAAATTTCCAGACCCTCATATCTGTGTAAGACTTTAGATACAAGTCATAAATTGAGTAGTTCTCAAGCTCACTCTCTGACCAGCTGGCTAAAAATTGGGAGTTCTCATCACCACTCTTAGATTTGATAATTCACTAGAATGATTCAAAGAACTCAGGAAAGTGTTATACTCATGATGACAGTTTTATAACAAGTGGATACTACTCAGTATCAGTGTAAAGAAAATATGGATAGGGAAGAATATGGCGCAGAAAGTGTTCCCACACTTTTTGTGTCCTCAGAGAAGCACTGTTTTCCTGGTATCAACTTGTGGCAAATATAGTATTGTCAACCGAGAAGAGTACCAGCGCTTCGTTGTCCTTGTTTTCATTGACACATCATTATGTAGGAACGATTGATTTAGTCATTGTCCACATGGTTGAGCTGAATCTCCAGCTTCCACCTCCACCTCTGAAAGTCAAGTTGATTTCACGTCATCTTAAACCCCAGCCCAATAATTACATGGTAGATCTTTCTGGAATGGATAATCCCTGTTATGGCACAACAGATTCAACTTTTGTGATATGGTGTGAAAGAATTCTGAGACACATGGTTAACAGAAGGGAAAATTTATTAAAGAAGAGGAAATTAAAAATAAGAAGTACACTATTGGATAGGAGAGCAGGCTACTTGGAGAGGAATGAACAAACAAATTAGGGAGAATTACCACCCAAGATTCTCCCTATTTTAGCCCTTGTTGCAGAGTTTTACTTTTTGATTGTGTCAACACAAAACATAGCTCTTGTTCCAAAATAAAAAAAAAACATAGTTTATTTTGAGTCAAATATGAGCCACCATGGCCTAGGAGCATTAATTCCGGTTGTTGTAAATGAGGTGTTTCTGTGTGGAAGAGGTTATATGAGCTTTTATAGCCATAGAACAAAAGAAAGTCATAAATCAATGTATTTACCAAATACATTGATCATGCATCAGGTAGGTGGGTCATAGCAAAATGGGGAAACCTCTTCTACAGGTTTCAAATGATGTCTTATAACATTCTTAGCTTTACTGTTGGTGGAAGTTAGTGATCTGCTAAGTAATACATTCCAAAACTTTTACCTAGTAGTCACCATGATGTTAGGTCAGAGGCAGAGGATGGTAACTGACTTGTTCTGCAGCATTCCATCTCTCCACAATCTCAAAGTTGTACTCAGTCAAACAGTCTGCAGAATTTTTAACAAAGATGTGGCTTAATTGGAGAACTTCAGTTCACAATTGTCAGCTATGGGAGTTTTATGACTTTTAATTTGTTGCAGATGCAATTGCCTATAATTCATTTGAAAAGCTCAAGAAGTAATCAGAACTTCAACGTTAATATTATGTTAAACATTGTATAAACTTGGTACTTTTTAAAAAGTAAAACATTATTAGAAAAGTAAATTTCTGTGTAAAAAACAGCAGTGAGCTCATGACTGAGTTAATAATAATGATCTTAAATTACTCTTCAGTCAGAAGAAAGGCTGAGATTCATTTTTATCAGTGAGGCAAGTAAGGTTACTTCTCTTAATGGTCCCTGAGTCAAGATTCTGAGCAGTATTCCTTATTTATTAGCCAAAGGCTATGCCTACATCTTGATCTGATGTCTTTATCTTTACAAATATAAGCTGTGTTCTTTGTACCTCAGATTATTGAATTAACCCCTTATTGTGCCACTGGTCATTTCTAATTGACTATCTACATTAGTTTCTACTTTGTGTCACTTCTGTTAATGCAGACAAACAACTGTGGTTCAAGGGGCCCACCAAGAATAACAAAGATAATCCTATCGCTCAGGAAATTTCAAGGGTCCAGGGTTAGCATGTTCAATCTGTGGCCCTATGGGCCACATGTGGCCCAGGACAGCTATTAATGCATTCTCACAAAAATTTTTAACTTTATATGTCTTTTGGCATTTATTTTCTTCATGACCACATTCACAGTTCTGATTTTGAAGTTCCAAAGTGATACTGTGCATGCTTACAGTATGACAACTAATGCTTCTTCACAACATACTGGGACTGTACTGCAGTATCAAGTTCTTTTAATATGTCACAGTTGGTAACATGAGTCCAGTTAAGGCTATCACCCCAACACGTGGTCACTCAAGTATAAACAGGATGCCACGCACGGTGGCACACGCCTGTAATCCCAGGGGCTTGGGAGGCGGAGATAGGAGGATCTCGAGTTTCAGAGCAGGGGCAGTCTGCGTAACTCAGCGAGAACCTGTCTCAAAAAGTTAAAAAAAATGGACTGGGGTGCAGCTCAGTGGTCCAGCACTTCCAAAGTATGCAAGCACAGGGCCCTGGGTTCAAACCCCAGTAACTCAAAAAAAAAAAAAAAAACTATAAACAGAATAAATTCAAAATGATTCAATGCTATTAGAAGCCATTTAAGTATCTTTGAGAGATTACATAAGTTTTTGGCAACTAGGCAATTAAAGCACAGTAATTGCAGATAATATTTATGGAAATCTCATTAGATCTAGCTCTCTTGTTGTTAGGTGCCATCAAGTTAGATCTGACTCATAGTGACACTACACACAATGGGAAAAATGACTATACATAGCTAGGACATACGTAGGATTTTTTTTAAGTTTAAGCCCATTGTTGTAGCCATTGTGTCAACCCATCCAGTTGAGCATCTTCCTTTTTCTCCTTGCCCCACCATTCTTCCAAACATATCCTTCTCCAGAGATTGGTCCCTCCTAGCAACATGTCCAAAATATGTAAGATGCAGTCTAATCATACTTGCCTCCAAGGAACACTTTGGTTGCACTTCCTTTAGGACAGATCTATTGGTTATTTTGGCAGTCCATGGTATATTCAATATTCATCTCTAGCACCATAATTCAAAAGCATCAATTATTCTCATGTCTACCTTGTTCAACATCCAGCTTTTCCAAGCATATGAAGAAAATGCAAATACCATAGCATGAATCAGGTGCTCCTTTTTCTTCTTTATTTCAAAAATTTAAAGAGGTCTTTTGCAACAGCTTTCTCAATGCAATGTGACTTGATTTCTTAATCGCTGCTTCTATAGATATTGATTGTTCTCTTTGTTAGATGGCTTCAATTCAGATCCCACTCACCGTGACCCTATATATAACAGAATGAAATACCATTTGACATTGTGACAAGCCTGGCATTATGCCTGACAGTGCTTCTCTGATATTCATAGGATTTTGATGCCTACTAGTTTCAGGAGTGGGCTGCTGAGTCCTTCTCCAAGGTTACGGCATCTGCTATTCCCAGGTGGTCTCACATCCAAATACTAACCAGGCCAGACCCTGCTTTGCTTGAAGATCAGATGAGATTAGATGCCAGGTTGATATGGTCGTAGGCAGGTGTGGATTGCAGAACCAAGTAAAGCAAAATCTTGGGCAACTTCAATCTTTTTTCCATTTATCATAAAGTTGATTACTGATATAGTTGTAAGTATTTTTGTTTTTTTGGTGTTGAGATGTAATCCTTACTGAAGGCTCTGTTCTTTGATCTTCATCAGTAAGTGTTTCAAATTCTCTTTACCTGCAGCACACAAAGTTGTGTCACCTGCATAACACAGGTTGTTAATGAGTCTTCCTCTAGTAATGATGCCACTTTCTTTTTCTTTCAAATCATATGAGCAGTTCAGCTTCTCATATGATTTGCTTGACATAGAAATTGAAAAGGTATGGTGAAAGGATACATCACTGAGGTATAACTATCCTGACTTTAAACCAAGCAGTCTTTCCTTGTTCTGTTCGAAAGACTGCCTCCTTGTTCATGTAGATTCCTCATGAGTAAAATTAAGTGCTCTGGTATTGCTATTCTTTGCAATATTACCCTAATTTGTTCTGATTCACAAAGTCAAATTACTTTGCATAGTCAATAAAACATAGATATTTTTCTGCTATTATAATACTACTTTTGGCCAACATCCATCTGATATCATCAATGATGTTCCTGGTTCTATACCTTCTTATTAACCTGGTTTAATTTTTGGGCAGTTCCCTGTCAATATAGTATTGTAGCTGCTTTTGAATGATCTTTAGCAAAATTTTGTTTCTGTGTGCTATAAATAACATTTGATAATTTTCACATTTGATTGGATCCTCTTTCTTGAGAATAGGCACAAACATGGACCTCTTCCAGTCAGGTAGCCAGGTAGCTGCTTTACAAATGTCTTGGCAAAAACAAGTTAGCACCTCCAGTGTTTAATCTGTTTGGTGAAACATCTTGTTTGGTATTCCATTAAGTCCTGGAGCCTTGTGTTACTGCCAATTCCTTTAAGGCAGCTTCTACTTCTTCCTCCGGTATCACTGATTCCTGATCATATGCCACCTCTTGAAATGATTGATGATCCACCAATTCTTTTTGGTATAATGACTACGTGTATTCCTTCTATATTCTTTTGAGGTTTTCTGCATCATTTAATATTTTCCCCGCTGAATCCTTCACTGCTGCACTCAAAGCTTGAAGTTTTTCTTCATTTCTTTAAGCTTGAAATAAACAGAGCATTTTTCTCCTTCTGGGTTTTTTAATCTACAAGTCTTTGCACGTGATTATCATATTTGATTTTGTCTTCTCAAGCTGCCATTTGAAGTCTTCTGTTTAGTTCTTTAACTTTATCATGTCTTCTTTTTATTTTAGCAGCTCCATGTTCAAGGACAAGCTTCAGAATCTCTTTTCACGTGTAATTAGGTCTTCCTTTTTCCTGTCTTTTTAATAACCTTGCACTTTCCTCATGAATGGTTTCTTTGATGCCATGACACAAATGTATGGTCTGCAATCTTTACTGTCTAACACATCAAATCCATTCTTGGACGGTCTCTGAACTCAAAGGAGATATACCTAAAGTCATACCTTGGCTCTTTTACACTTGATCCAATTTTCTTCACTTTCAGTTTGAACCTGCATATGAGCAGTTCATGGTATAATTCACATTCAACACCTTGTCTCATTCTGCCTTCTGCTATTGAGGTTTTCTATCATCTCTTTCCACAAACATAGTCAATTTTGTTTCTACATGTTTGATTTGATGTGTATAGTCATCTATATTGGTGAAAAAATGAGTTTACAATGAAACTATTGTTGGTATGACAAAATTCTGAGCCTTCTTTGTTTTCAGTTTTTGCATTCCAATAAGCTGTAAATTTCAATGCATCCTGATCGCATGTTCGATCATTTCCAAACTGCAGAATCATCCCTGTCTTCATTAGTGGCCTTAGTGGTGAGTGTTTAAATTTCCATAATAATCATATTAATTGATCTTCCTTGTATGTGTATGGATATTATTCTCTCACAGTGTTGTACTTCAGGCCAGATCTTGAGATGTCTTTTGATGATGAATATAACCACATTTCTCTTTAATCTATCATTCTTGGCATAGTAGACCGTATGATTACCTGATTCAAAATGGCCTGTACCAATCCATTTTTGCTCACTATGCCTAGAATGCCAATGTTCATCCACTCTGTTTCACTTTTGACAATTACTAATTTTCCTAGTTTCACATTATGTATATTCCATATTCTAATTGTCAATGGATTTTTAGTTGTTTCTTCACATTTTGAGTGGAGACCTAGTTCTAGACACCACAAATTGATCATCACAAATTTGAGAACTCACTATGATTGCAATCACTCTCATTGACCCAGGCATTGATAACTAATTAAAATAAAAGTTTATTAACTTACTCAAAGAAGTATGTAAATACTATATGCTAAAGATTTTAAGAAGGTAACCTAGGATGAATAAGATGAAAACAATTGTCTCAATATGAATTTACAAATATTAGTCATTAAATTTCTGCAATGCTGTAATTCAGTCTCAAAGCTAATCCACTCATTAATATCTGATCAAATACATATCTTGCTATGAATCAACATTGCATCTTGCTTCCTTTTAGATTTGGGCAGTAAATAGGCAAATGTTTAAGAGTAAAATGAACTTCTATTCTGAAAATAAAATGTCTAAGATATAAATTTTTCATATTATATCAGAATTTATGTTTTTCATTTATATATACTTAAAATCATAATATGTCTGTTTATTTGTTATCTGAACTTATAAAATGTAGGAATAAATATATTATCATAATTAAAATGTTTATACTATTGTTATAAAATAGCATTGTATTTTTTTTTTCTTTTTTTTTTGGTACTGGGGGTTGAACCCAGGGCCTTGCACCTGCATGCTCTGCAATTGCTGGACCACTGAGCTGAACCAAGGACCATTTTTTTACTTTTTGAGACAGGTTCTCGCTGAGTTAAGCAGACTGCCTCTGTTCTTGAACTTGCAATCCTCCCACTTCTGCCTCCCAAGCTGCTGGGATTACAGGCATGCACCACCATGCCCGGCGCATTGAATATTTTTTGAATTCTAAAAGAAGAAATGTAAACTGGGGGGGAAGTCCTCATAAGGGGAACTATGTGGAGGTAGAGTTGTTTTATTACTCACCTCTGCATTCTTGTAAGATTCTTACCCAGACTATATATTTGCATATATAGTTTATTGTTGTACTTCCGTCTAAAATATTGCACATACTAAATTTTTATTTCATTTATTTATGAGATTTTTGTGATTGTGAGAAATAATCTGTTCTCTAGTCTTGAATTGAGGAGAAGAATGTGGAAGTTCACTCCTGAAACGAACCTGAAACAATTGAACACCCTATGAGGGTCGTTATGAGTTGGACTGGACTCAAAGACATGTAAGAATAGGAACAACAGTAATGAATTATATCTTTCTCCTTTATCTAAGAAAGACTTTTGCTCTTCTTGAGCAGATACTGTCCCCTAAACTGTTTACATCACTACTAATTTGATAGCTCTACCACTTGAAGCATTCTAACTTTTAATGTACCTACTGACTTGACTAACACCATCAGCAGGACAGTTTGGAGAGATATAAGTGAGCACAATGGAAAGACTTGTCTTCTGGGTAAGATCAACTAGATAAATTCTGGTTCTGACAGCACTTATGTGACCTAGGACAAGTTTTTGGTTTTGTTTTGTTTTAACTTTGTTGTTGTTTTTAACACTGCTGTTGCTCAAAATTCCAGCTATGAAATGAGACTAATAGACATGTTCTCACAGAAGATTATTTACTAATCATAAATATAGTATTTCAAAGCATCTATTATATTTGTCCTACCATTGAAAACCCTATGACTAGTAGCTGGGGGCAGTGGCACATGCCTATAATCCCAGCAGTTTGGAAGGCTAAGGCAGGAGGATCGCAAATGCAAGACCAGGGGCAGTCTGTATAACTTAGCGAGACCCTGTCTCAAAAAGCAAAAAAAAAAAAAAAAAAAAAAAAAAAAAAAAAAAAAAAAAAAAAAAAAAAAAAAAAAAAAAAAAAAAAAAAAAAAAAAAAATGAGCTGATGGTGCAGCTCAGTGGTCCAGCACTTGCAGAGCATGCAAGCGTGAGGCCCTGGGTTCAACCTCCAGTAGCTACCCCCCCAAAAAAAAGAAAAAAGTAAAAAGAAAACACTATGAATAGCAGAAAAGCACTGACAATAGTGTTTCACTTGTTGTACATAGGATCGCTATGAGTTGGACACTGACTAGATTGCACCTAACAACAACAACAACATTGTATTTTTATCTTTATTAAATATATGATAGCTAGGGGCTGCAGTTTAGCTTAGTTTGGAGAGTGCTATTCTGCACTCTCAGAAGCCCCAGCACTAAAAACTTGGGAGAAGGACATGGCAACATATTTCCTGAACAATCAGCCATCAAAAATCCTATGAATAGCAGAGAAACACTAACAATACTGCCAGGCATGCACAGTGTTGGGTAGTGTTTTTTCTGCTGTACATAGGATTACTATGAGTAACACGCAACTCAACAACTAACAACAACAGTATATGACAGCATCTATTATTATGAATGTAAGAACTGAATTCTTGATATTCTTTAATTTTGCTTAATTATCTAGAAGAGAAACTGATGAATAGAGAGTACTCATTAAACATTTGTTAAACTGAATTATTGAGCTCTTAGTTTTCAAATGTTTAAAGGTTCAGTTCAATGGCTACTATTCATTAATGTCAATAAATTCATTCCCTCCTATCATTAACCATTAGTCCTCAAGTATTCAACCACAGCATAAACCATCCTACACATAATGTGCTTTTCATATTGCTCCATGGGCCTTACCCAGTGATTGTCCTGAAATGAGTTAATGATGCAAATCAGATCAGAGATTTGTGAATCAGGTATGCGAATCTTCTCCTGACTTGGTAAACTTGACTTATATAATCATTATGCTTCGTGAAGCAAGGAGAGTCTTGCTTATGAAATGAATGAAAATGAGCAAAAGACAGAGTGGAAGAAGAGAGAAAAAATGAGTAATGTTTATGCTTACAGTTCGTGTATGTGGAAGAATTAGGTGTGGGGGAAAAGGAGTAAGATATAGATATTTGAGTGACTAGATCTAACTATCTCTAATCCTCACATTGTTTTGATATTGTTAATTAAAACTTAAAGATTTCTGAGGAGCAGTTGTAGGAAAGAATGAACATTGTCAAACTACAGAAACCTGACATTTTACTTAGATTATATTTGAAATCTTGAATGTAGGTGAAGAAAAGAAGTGCTGAAGTTATCCATGAGAATAAGGCAAAACATATCTGAGAGGTCCTTATTTAAAAAAAACTAGATAAGCATAATTCACAGTTTATTTAGCATATTTATAAATGATTTTCCAACACTTCGTTACTCAGTGCTCATAGCATGAAATATACATGAAGAATTTGATGCTTATTAACTTTCTGGTAAGTTTCAAGAATTGAAAGTATTGAAGATTTACTGAACCTTATAAATGAAAATGTTATTGAAAGCAAAATCTTATGCTGGCCATGATTTTTATTTAAACTATACAGATTTTTATTAATAGTGAATGCCAAAACAATGTGATGTGATATTTCCTATTATATATCACAAGATTTCAGGAGTTAACATTATAAAAATGGCCATACTTCTGAATGTCATCTACAGATTTAATGCAATCCCCATTAAAAATTTCAATGGCATACTTCACAGAATAGAAAAAAATTTGCAGTTCATATGAAAGCACAAAAGATCCCAAATCTCCAAAACTATCACACACAGGAAAAACAATACAAAATGCATCACAATACTGTCATAAAAGTAAACTACAAAAGTAAACTAACTAAAACAGATTGATACTGGCACAAAAACAGACATGTAGACAAATGGAATAGAATAGTGGACCAGAAAGAAACCCCTGCAATGACAACCAACTGATTTAAGACAATAGTATCAATAATACACAGTGAGGAAAAGACAACATGTTCAACAAATGATGCTTGGAAACTGTAGAAGAATCAAACCAGACCCCTCTCAACTTGTATAAAAATCAGTTCAAACTGGATAAATGAACTTACTATGACACCTCAAACACTGAAAATACTAGAAGAAACCATAGAGGAAATATTTCATGCAAGAATTTTCTAAAAATAACTACACTAGCCTAGGAAACAGAAGCAAGAACTTCAAATGATATATTTCATGAAATTAAAAGCTTCTGCACAGCAAATGAAAAAATAGAGTAAAAACAAAGCACACAGAGTGGGAGAAAATCTGCCAAGTACACACCTGACAGGGGATGTATGTCTTGAATATATAAAGAACTCAAAAAAATTAAAAACAAATAATCCAATCAATAAATTGGCAAATGAATTGGATAGATAGCTCTCAGAAAAGATGTACATATCGCCAGTAAACATATAAAAGTATTCATTTCAAATCAAAACCACCTTGAAATTCTATCTTACCCCAGTCAGAATGGGAATGATATGGAGAAAAAGGAACCTTTGTACATTGCTAGTGGGAATGTAAATTAGTGCGGACATTATGGAAATCATGAAATTTTCTCAGAAAACTAAAAGTAGAACTACCATATGATCCAGCCCTCCCATTCCTGGGTATACATGCAAAGAAATCTAAGTCAATTTTCCATGGAGAAACAAGCAATTCCATGTTTATTTCAGCCCTATTCATAATAGCCAAGATGTGGAATCAGCATAGATGTCCATCAATAAATGAATGGATAAAGAAAATATGGTATATATTCACAAGGGAATTTTATTTACGCATAAAGAAAAATGAAGTTATGTCATTTTTAGCAAAATGAATGGAACTAAAAATCATCATATTAAGCAAAGTAAGCCAGACTCAGAAAGACAAATGCCAAATATTCTCTCTTGTATTTGGAATCTAAAGTGGAAAAACAAAAGCAAAAACAAAAACATACATATATGATACTTGAATGTAAAAGGGGGACTATCAGGAAGAGGGGGGAGAAAATGGGAGGAAGAAGGAAGCAGCAAAGGAGATAAAGAAGGGATGAATAGGAGCAAAGTACACAATAAAATTGTATGAAAATGCCAAAATGTAACTAACATATTATATTGTACACTAATTTAAATAAGCCTACAGCTGTAGCCCTGTGGCATCCCAATCCTGTCAGATCTTGGAAGCTAAGCAGGGTCGGGCCTGGTTAGTACCTGGATGGGAGACCGCCTGGGATCACCAGAAGCTGTAGGCTTGGGAGAAGGACCTGGCAACCCCCTCCCAAAACTCAATCTGCCATTGAAAACCCTATGAACAGCAGAGAAGCACTGACAATAGTGTTTCCCCTGTTGTACAGAGGGTTGCTATGAGTGGGATACCGACTTGACGGCACCTAACAATAACAACAATTTAAATAAATTAAATAAAATTAGAAATTTAAATATAACACAGATAAGTTACATTGCATCAATACACTGAGTGACATGATATTGGATAATACCAATATGCAATTGATGGTCACAGAGATAACTGGAGGAAATAAATAGCCTGAGAGTACATGAAGCATGGTAAGAAAACTGACATACTTTTAAATAATAGTATCTGTTTCAGTTAAGAAATTCCAAAAGTGTAGTGGATCCTAAAATATTTCCTAATATAATAAAATCAATTGAATCTATTGTTTGTTGTTAGGTGGCCTTGAGTAGGATCCAATTCATAACAATCTTATGTACAACAGAACAAAATACTGCCCAACACTGTACCACACACAAGATCTTTTTATGTTTGGGCCCAATGTTGCAGACATGGTGCTTATTCTCATTTTGAGTCTTGTCACATCAGCAAAAGGAGGTCCTAAGGGTTTTACTCCATTATTGTCATTAAGGTTGACTCTACTTTGAGGAGGCAACTCTTCCCCAATTGTTTCTTGAATGCCTTCCAACCAAGTAGGGGTTTTTTCTGGCACTATATTTGGTAGTACTTCTCTGCTATTCATCAGGTTTTCAAAAGCTTATTGTTTCACAAGTGGGCTGTTGGATCTTTCTCCCTAGTTTGTCTTAGTCTGGAAGTTGAGCTGGAACCTGTCCACTATTGGTGGCCCAGCTGGTATTTGAGATACCAGTGGCACAGATTTCAGCATCAGAGAGACACCCAACTCCTGCAGCATGATAAACTGACAGATATATAGGGGGAAATTGGCCTGTTAGCCAGGAATATATACATAAAATTTACCATCCTTAGGATAATATACAAACCCCATGTGTTTTCTTTTTTTTATGTAGGTTTCTTCCGTTTGTAAAACAGATAAACAGTATATAATTAATTAATTTAAAACAAGTTTATTTTCAAAATAATTTAATAATCTATTAAAGAAAGCCATGTTTCTTACTACTGTTGTATTAGCAAAGGATTTATAGAAATACCAGTTACATGGACAGTATGAAATTAGTGTGTGTACACAATGAGATATGATGCTGAGAAAATGATGTTTGACTGCTTTCTTAGTGCATGTTCCATGATTTATTTGAATCACTTAAAAGTTGATATCTAAGCTGTCACAGTGGTGCATGCTTGTCATTCCAGAGACTAGGGAGGCAGAGGAAGGAGTACTGAGAGTTTGAAACTAGAAGCAGCCTTCATAATTTAGCAAGACCCTGTCTCAAGATTAAAACAGTAAAAAAGGAGCTGAAGGTACAGCTCAAGGTAAAGCACAAGCAAAGTATATGTGAGGCCCTAGGGTGAAACTCCCATTATCACCAAAAAAAAAAAAAAATACCTAGTTAGTTTTTGGCTTATTTGATTCATTTTGTTTCATTATTGTCTGTATTATTTATAGTATTTTCTCTACAGCTTCTTTTCATTTTCATGGCTACATCATCATTCCATCTACAATACAATCTCTCTTAACTTTCATGCAACTCACACATAGTATTATTCCCTTTTCCACCCTCAATAAAATAATGTCTTTTTTCAATGTCTTTTTTAGGCAGCAACCAGGCAAAGGTAGGAGTTGATGTGAACATATAGGTAGTTTAAATAGAGTTCAGTTTCTACACAGGTGTTATGACTGGTACTTCTTGGAGTTGCAGCACTGATCCAGAAGTGCAATGATCCAAGAAAAGGGAAGTTTTGCCAGGAGTCTCTGGAAGTTGTTTAAAATTCCACTGAATGACATGGATATTATGGTATGAGAATAATCAAGACAGATACAACATATCATTATTTTGCATATTCTAAACTATAAAAAGCCTGCAGCTATAGCACTGTGGCATCCAATCCCATCAGGTCTTGGAAGCTAAGCATGGTCAGGCCTGGTTAGGACTTAGATAGAAGACCACCTAGGAACACAAGGTGATGTAGGCTTGGGAGACAGACCCAGCAACACAAACCAAAAAGTCAGTCCACCATTGAAAATCCTATGAATAGCAAAGCACTGACCATAGTGTTTTGCCTGTTGTACATAGAGTCTCTATGACTAAGATACAGACTGAATGGCACCTAACAAAAACAACAAACTATAAAAAGACATGCCAGTAAGCAATAAACTTACTTCTGAGACAGATGGTATGCAGAACACCTACAATCCCAGCAATTCACAAGGCTAAGGCATGAGGATCACAGGGTTGAGGCCAGAGATAGCCTATGAAACTTAGCAAGAACTTATCGCAAAATTTCAAAAGACAGAGGGAAGGATGGCATTGTCTCTGTGTGGAAAGGTGCTTGCCTAGCATATGTGAGGCGCTGGGTTCAACACTGCCAGTATATATGTGTGTATACACACACACATGCGTGTATACATATATATGCGTATATATGTGTATATACATATATGTGTGTATAAAAACACACACCCATACACACAGATATATATATACACATACATACATATATATGTATACATACATATTCAGAAATATATATGAAATATATGTATGTATATACATATATATTATATATACATATTCAGAAATGCACATACATATATATGTATTTTTGAAACAGTGCATCATAGTAATCACATAAAATCTTTTCAGCCAAAGTCTCTAGACAACCAGCACAGGAAAAGAAACCTTCAAATATTCAAATTGCAATTGCATTTCCTAAAAGTAAAACAACTACTATCTTGTAATATTAAAAAATTTTGATGTAAAATTCATTGTTCATTTTTAGAAGATAATTTTCTAATAGTGGACAAAACACAATTTCACTCAACTATTCATGCTTTTATATATTCAGTCACTCATCTATCACTCCTCCTTTCCTAATTAATATGCAATAGATGGAGTGTATCAGTTTTTGTTTTAATTTAATTAAATATTTCTTTCACTAGAATTTTCAACATGGTTCAGTCTGAATGACGAATAATTTGTTAATAACTGTACTACCCTGGCAGAACTTTTAAGCATGAACATCCATCAAAAAGATGGGTTTGCTCGGGGAAGAAAGTTACAGAGCTTGATTAGCATTAGAAAAACTTGGGTTAAATTTCCTGGCTATATGAATGAACACATAAACGAATGATTCATTCTTCAAAGCAAAAGAGCCTAAGAGGTTTAGGAACACATGAAATTTTTTATGTGGTCTCAATTCTAGTAAAGTAAGAAAAGAGGAATGGAGATTCATGCTCAAGAATAAAAATTGGATTTTGTATTATTTGTTTGTTTTTAATTTTTCTGAGATATGGTTGGTAGAGGTTACCTACTTCATTCCTCACTCCTTAAGAGGACCACATTCTGAACAGCTTGCTATCTACTGTCTGAGTTAGTTTTGAAGAATTTCATCAATTTCTTTTGTTACCTAGAAACTTATTTTCTTACTTCTAAAGTAAATGTCACTATAATATAAAAAATTGTGTTTTCTTGTTAGAAATGCCAGTGAAATTGAAAGCAGTTGTTGATCTTCCTGCTTGAAATAACTTTTCATATACATTGGGCTCCTCATATTCAGGTGAAAATATATAAGCTATTTTCACCTTTCTTTCAGATTCTAATTTTAATTACTCCTCTCTGATCCATCTTTAATATCTGCACAATTTTCTGTAAAAGAAGATTCTCATCCTGTTCAGATGAATCTAATAATGTCATTAATCATGTTGGAAATAATTTGTTTCTTATCCTCAGTTTACTCAGTATCGTGCTTAAATATTTTATAAATGCTCTATGAAGACTACTTTGATTTTTCAGAGTGATAATTGTTTCACTGTAATTAACAAAATAAAAGTCTCCTTTTCCCCACTAACAAATTCATAAATTCTGTAAAGTTGTGTCCAATCCAGAAAAACAGTATACACAAAGATTCTAAAGGTAAATAGATGTATAATCCTATAACAAACATATTTTCCATTCCAAGTGTATTGTATTGAAAATTCTATATAAATTTGTTCACAAAAAATTTTCAAACAATTCTATTTGCTTAAATCTTCAACAAATCCATAAGAAGAGATTTCTAATATAATTTGTTTCATCATTATGTTCAAAAAACTTTAGTGATTTGTGTAAGCTTATTCATAAATGAATGCTAGGGAAAGGTAGACATTGAATAAGGGAGAAAGGAGAAGAATTGATGATTTTGAATTGTGGTACTGGAGACAAATACTGAATATATTGTGTACTAGCAAATGAACCAACAGATTCATTGTAGAAAATACTTTTGAAATTCAACTATATTTTTGTGAATTGTACTCTTCAATTTTTTTAGCTTTTAAACAGGGGCTGGGATTTAGCTCAGTTGGTAGAGTGCACTCTGCAGTTTCTGAGGTCCCAAGTTTGGTTCCCAGCACTGCAAAAAATGGGAGGAGTTGGCATTCCATTTCCTAGGCAATCCTGAAACAGCCAGCCATTGAAAACCCTATAAGGGTTGCTATGAGCTGAACAGGACTCCATGGCACTTAATAGCAACAAATCAGGGCTAGAAAACCTCCATTCCTTAGCAAGACCCTGTCTCAAAAAGTAAGAAAATGGGCTGAGGATGCAGCTCAGTGGTCCAGCACTTGCAGAGCATGCAAGCATGAGGCCCTGGGTTCAACCCCCAGTACCACAAAAAAACAAAAAACAAAACAAACAAAAAACCTCCATTCATTCAAGTCTATCATAAAGTTAATGATATTAGACACTATTGCTAAACTGGAGTAGGCATGATATAGATATGTCATGGGAAATTAAATGTAAAGCTTTGGTCATTAGCTATCAATGACAACACAAGGAGAAGTCCAGAGGTGGACAAGGTATATAATAGTAAAGGCCAATAGAAAGATGATGCAATTGAGGATTTGATTCTTTCTCTTTTTTTCTCAGTACCATATATACCCAAAAACTCAAAGGCACTCCTAACTCATACCTACCTATGTACATCATTATACAACTACAAAAAGTAAGAAATCATATGTGAGAGTATGTAGAATAATATGTAAATGATATAAAATGCTTTTTAAATCATTTATATTTTTATTTAACAAATAAAATTGTATATATTCATGGCATATAACTTTTAAAAATAATATATGTATTAAGGGATGGCTAAATCAAGTGCCAATGTTTGCTTTATAATTATCTATTTCTTTGGAGAACATTAAATGTATTCCTTCAGCAATTTTAAAGTACATCATACATTTTTATTAACCATAGACAACATACTATATAATGGATTTATTAAACTTACTCTTCCTATCTAACAGAAATTCTATATCTTTTGGCTAATATCAAATATCACCACAACAATTCTCTGTACCCCTAACTCCTGACTACCACTATATTACTCTGTGGCTCTATGATTTTGATGGTTCTTTTTTTTTCCACTTATAGGTGAGAGCATGAGATATTTGTCATTCTGTGCCTGGCTTACTTCACTTAACATGACATTCCCTAGATTTATTCCTTGTTATTGCAAATAACAAGATTCCTTTCTTGTTTGAGGTTGAATAGTTTTCTATTGTATACAAATACATTTTCTTTATCCACTCATACTAATGGAAATTCAGGTTTATTGTATATAGGAGACAATGAAATTCTATTTCCTATAGATTGCTATTTCAATATTATTTTCAGGCTAAGTTGAAAACAAATTGAATATGTAATTGTTTTCTCCATAGGAGGTAGTATTAGATAGGAAAACATAGTAGTTATTTAAAAATAGCAAAGTTTTTTCTGTATATCCAATACATAATATACTATAACCTTATTATACTATGAATGAAATTTATAAAAAAGAAATAACATAGATATAGGGTGTAAATTGTGGTGGTCTGCTGTTAAGAATGGGTATGGAGATTTATTATAAATAAACATGAGGAATTTTGTCATGTTATGAGAATGTCCATGATTTATGATAATGGTTGCACAACTCAGTGACGTTAAAAAATCATGCTCTAAAATAGCAAGATGCACTTTAAATATATTGATTGGATAAAGGCTGATGTTAAAATATATTTTGAAAAATATTAAATTAGATGAGCATCAGAGATGCTGCAGTCCACCCAATTAGTGTTCCTTCTACTGTCTAGAATAGTGACTTGTGCATGGTATTTGCTAAACATTTTGTGAACTCCTACAAACAAAGGAAAGGAGGAACAGAAGGATAATGACAGAAAGAAAGGAAAAAAGAGGAAGAAAAGGAGAAAATTACTTATATTTATCACTTTTTTTTTCCAGTACTGGGGGTTGAACCCAGGGCCTCTCGTCTGCATGTTTTGCAAGTGCTGGACCACTGAGCTGCGTCCCCAACCCTTTTTTTTTTTTTTTTTTTTTTTTGCTCTTTGAGACAGGGTCTCGCTAAGTTAGGCAGACTGCCTCTGCCTCTGGTCTCAAACTAGCGATCCTCCTGCCTCCGCCTCCAGAGCGCTGGGATTACAGGCATGCGCCACCACGCTGGGTTTTCATTCATCTTTACTGTCATTTTTCTGTTAGAATTATACTCATTATTGTTGTTAAGTGTTGTCGAGTTGTACGCAACTCAGTCTCTCTCAAATATACATGCATGGAACACATTATCATATATCTTATTATTTTACAAAAATGGAATTATATTTTATATTTTTACTAACACTGTTTTTATTAAAAAATATGCCACATTAGTACATACCATTCTAACTTGGCCATTTAATACCAGCACAGTACACCATAATATAATTTACTAATATATTTTATCATTCCTTTCCATTATTTTTCAAAGTAAACAATAATTTAAGTCTATTGTTATGTAGTTGTACATTCTTATGAATTAGAATCTTGAAGCTAATATTGATATATAAAATGATGACTAAAGTTAGTAACAATATATTGTAAACATAAAACCTATTAAGTAGATTTTAGTGTTTGCACCATAAAATAATAAGTATGGTGTGTAATGAATATGTTAAATAGTTTAGCCATTCCACAATGTCATACTATATACCCTTTAAGTATATGCAATTTTTATGCATCAAATAAAATAACTTAATAATTAAGTGACTAACATTAACAATAGATCATAACTGACTGATTTCGAAATGTGTCCAAAAACAAAATAAGAAAATATTTTCCTTATAGCTTTGATAATATTAAAACATATTTGATTCAAAAGCCCCATTACTTACCTTTAGAATGCGTCAGAATTTTTCCTATCTTTAGAAAGTCTTCTTCATCAAAGATTATTAAGAGTACGCAAATACTGTCCTACATTTTTATCTGATAATTTAAAAATCTTCTTTACATTGAAAATTTAAATTCATTATAAAACTTACATTACTATAGTGGGCTGTTTTTCAAAATAGATAATTATTTTGACTAAATTTTATAGTAATCTCATTTTCTTCACTCATAGAAAACTCTTCTTTTATAACAGTGGTAGCTTCTCAATGTAGAATAGAAATTTGGCTAAACAGAAAGTATACTACCCAGAATACTCTTCTATATATGGCTTCAAGATAGAGTGAGGGAAAAAAGTAAAGAATTGAAGGACAACATGAAGTAGCAACCATTATGTTCTGAAGTTCTCTGTGGCTAGAGCAGTGAGGGACAGACAAACAGATGTCTGTAGGTTTCAGAATGTTTTCATTTTCCTTACTTGGTATATTTATTCACAGAAAATTGATCTATCAAGATGCATTAAATATTCTGAAACAGAGACTTTTTTCAATAACCAGAATTTACCAGTCCAAGAATTGAAGTATAAAAATGAGAATGGATCCTGTATTATTTCTTATGATGCTGCAGTGATTTTTTTTCCTACCCTTTCCCAACTTTGGTCTTTGCTTCTCTAGAGTTGTTGTTTCCTAAAGGAAGAATGTTTCAAACAGTGGACACATAAACCGAGATGCTGAATTTGCTATTTTGCTATGTTGGGCTCTTAGCCAGATGAATCATTAGGCAAAGAAGGGTTATCACTATATGGTTAGAAGTACATGACTGTACTTACCAGAGAGAATTAGGTTACTAATAGACAATGGGCATTAAGGAGGATTAGTATGGTACAAAGGTGTCCTCTGGAGTGCCTCATAAAGTCCTCATGCATTGCCTGTCTTAAAGTTATTGAAGAACCCCCATAGTTCAAGATAGAAGGGATTCTAATGGCTTAGAGTCTTCAGGAGTGAATGTTTGAGTCATCTCTGTAGTCAATGAACCAGGTGAAAGGCATTCCTGGGCCAGTGGGAATATAGACAGGGCAGTGGAACTCTGACCATAAGACCAGTGACAGAAATCAAGGCTCTAGTTGGTATAAGTATTCTTTTCTTAGATTTACACAAGTTTATTTGCAAATATATTAAACAACTAGATTTTTGTTCCTTCTTTCCTTTTTCCTATTCTGTGATCTTATTCAAGATGTGTTAACATGGATTAGCATTGTATTTTAATATTTAAATTATACTATAACAAAGAGATCATGTGATTTAATTACAAAATGAATAAATTATGATTTCAATATCATCTTCATTTGGAAGTGATATGTGAGCAAAAGAGGTGTCCACAGATGGCAGGATGAAATGGGCCAGACTGTGACAAGCTGTACTGTGAAAACTGATTATAATGGGACTGATTTGTCCAGATCTCCATTTTCTTTAGGATTTACTGTAGTAGTTTTTAATAGACTTACCTTTTCTAAGCTGCAATTCTGCTTCCTGAACTATCTTTTCTGTATTATTCTCAGTTAAAATTTGTAGTGAAAATTATAGATTTGGAAGTTGAAATAGTGGGTATTCTAATTGAAGTCCATCATCACAGGAGGTACTAATTAAAAGGAAGATGTACTGTGGATCTCAGTTTTTTCTTGATCTTATTTATCCCTATTACACATTTTCTTCCCTACTTTATACGTAGTTCTTTCTACAACTGAGGTTTGACTGGCCATCCCATGCTAGCACAGACACAGCCGATGCCTGGTTGTGAATTCATGGAAGTGATTGTTCCTACAAAGAGGCAAAACCTAACTTCAGGCCTGACAGATAAATCAGCAAATTCTTCAACATTCAAAGTAGATTAATTTACAATTACATGGGTCAATAAACAGAGTAGAAGTCTTAATATGTCTATATTGAATGTTGAATGAGGTGGTCAAAATATACTGTGGAATTTAGAAGATGAACAGGTATTTATAACAAAAAAAATGGTTACTAGGATGATATCCATAGTAATTAGCTCATCATTATTGAATCTTTTTTATTATGAAGAGCATGCCTAGTATTGAAAGTTTGCTGAATATTTTATGAAAATTGAGCATAGATGGACCTTGATGCAACAGAAACAGAAGGCATTTGTCTTTGCCTTTTCACTTTAATAGAGAAATTTATTTTTGGCTGATTGTGTCTTTAAACCATGCATCCTAGAGTCCTATATTGCCTATTTGTTTGTATTTAACAGCTTTTTAATGAGCTTCTGTCCCTTGGCTCTTTAAAGCAATCTACTTTATTAAGAAAAGAAAAATTCTAAATGGGAGATTTTATGTTCTATATTTACTCTTCTGTGATCCAAGAGAGTCAAAGGAAATGACTTTTCCCTGGATTCCTTGTAAAAGTTCTCAGATGAGTTTCTTTCTTGATTCTAAATACTTCCAGTTTAGTGGCTCACAGATAGACTCATATGGAGGATTCTGTTTAATGTATTGTTCCAATTCCTCAGGTGAACTGAAGCAGAACATGGCAGACTGGAAGACATTTTCCCTGTGACCAGTCAATCATGTCCTCCCGATTTTTGGTTGCTTCTTTGATTTCTCAGACAACTATTTCATTTCAACAGTGCTATGTATTCCATAAACCTGACCTAGTCATATTCTGATTTTCACTCTGCTTTCCTAAAGAGCAATGCCTTTTGAAATTACCCAGAAGAGTGCCAGAAACAACATTATTTCAAAGTAAAATTTGCCTCCTTTATGTAGGTTTGAAAAACAGTTATGCATTTTAAGGGCTTTGATAGTTAGAACTGAGGAAAGACGCATGCCCTAGTGGCAAAGTAGTATAATAGGAAGTTGCATTAGTTACTAAATATATTCAAGTTCTAGAACATTACTGTTTTATTCATTACTTTAAAATAGACCAATTCATATAAATCAATTGGATTTAATACTGAAAACCAATTCATACATGAGTCTGTAGCCATAGCACCCTAGTATGTGATCCCGCCTGATTTCAGAAACTAAGCAGGGCCTAGTTAGTCCATGGATGGGAGTCTTCCTGGGAATACCAGGTGCTGCAGTGTAGGGAAAAGGACTTCTAATTCACTCCTGAAAACAATCTGCCATTGAAAACCCTATGAATAGCAGAGAAACACTGACAATAGTGCTGGACATGCACAGTGTCAGAGAGTGTATAGTTCTGCACATAGCGTCACTATGAGTCAGACCCGACTCCATGGCACCTAACAAAAACAACAATTCATACACTCTCTTGGATTTAATACTGGTATCCTCCATCAAAAACAGCCTGCAGCCATAGCACTGTGGTGTCCCATCTCCTCATATCTTAGAAGCTAAGCAGAGTTGGGCCTGGTTAGTACTTGGATGGAAGACAGCCTAGGAATACCAGGTGCTGTAGGCTTGGGAGAAGGACTTGGAAATCCACTCCCAAAAGACAATCAGACACTGAAAACCCTATAAATAGCAGAGAAGCACTGATAATAGTGTTTCACCAATTGTACAGCCTGCAGTCCTAGCACTGTGGCATCCAATCTTGTCAAAACTCAGAAGCTAAGCAGGGTCAGGCATGGTTAGTACTTGGATGGGAGACTGCCTGGGAATACCAGGTGCTTTAGGCTTGGGAGACGGACCTGGCAACCCACTCCCAAAAATCAATCTGCCATTGAAAACCCTCGGAATAGCCGAGAAGCACTAACAATAGTGTTTCACCTGTTGTACTTAAGAGTCGCTAAGAGTCTAAACACTAAATCAACCTTTATTTTTTATTTTTTTCTCCTTTTATTGGTAAATGATGATGGGGTATAGAGTAATACAGCATTGGTTTTCCCAATTATGCAACTATTACATCAATGTTGGTTATAATTTTATGAACTTAGCAAGGTTTATGGATGCTTGTGACTAATAGGTAGTAAAACTCAAATGCATATTTGGATTATATTCCCTTATTCTTCCAAAGTACTCATAATTGTTTACATTGAAATTATCCTCTCCCCCTTTATCCCTCTACATTGATTCTCCTCCCTGTCTCACCTTCTGCAATCTTTACTTGCCTTTGCTAGTTCACTTCCTCCTCCTTTCTACTCTTTATATTGTCCTTTCTTTGCTAAGTTTAATTGTGCATTTATGTCTAGGATTGTTTTCTTCCTTTAAGTAAGATTTAGCTCCCACATTTGAGTGAGTACATATGGTATTTCTCTTTATGAGCTTGTGTTTGTTCACTTAAGATAATGTTCTCCAGTTCTATCCATTTTGCTGGAAATGACATTATTTCAGTAAGTAGTATTCTATTTTATAGATAGATCATAATTTTTTATCTATCCTTCTATTGATGGACACCTTGATTGGTTTCATAACCTTGCTGTTGTGAAAAGCACTACCTTCAGTATGAAGATACAGGTGTCCTCCAGATATGGTATGATGACTCCTCTCCCTTCGGGTGTATTCCTAGTAATGGCAGAGCTGGGTCATATGGAAGTTCTATTTTTAGTTTTCTGAGGTATCTGCATATTGATTTCCCAAGTGGTTGGAACAATTTACAGTTCTATCAACATTATAAGAGAGTTCCTTTTTCTCCATAACCTCACCAGCATTTGTTATTTCTTTTGTTGATCTTGGCCATTTTTTTTAGCTGTATGAACTTCTTCACTTGATAACTATGTAATTCTTCTGCCCACTTGTGTATTGGATTATTTGTTGTCTTGGGATTTGCTTTCTTGTATTCTTTATAAATGTTAGATGTGTAGGATGTGAAGATTTTCTCCCATTCAGTGGGACCTTCCTTAACTGTTGATTGTTTTCTTTGATTTTAATTTTATATAATCCCATTTTTCTATTCTTAGTATGATCTCCTGAGCAATTGGAGTCTTATTAAAGAAATACTTTATATACCTGTGTGTTGGATCATGGTTCCTATCTTTTTTTCTACTGGTTTTAAGGTTTCTGGTTTTAAGTTGAGGTCTTTTATTTCGAGTTGATTCTCAAGCAAATTAAGAAGTATGGGTCTGTTTTTATTTTTCTGCAGGTGGAAATCCAAGTTTCCCAGCAGCATTTTTTGAAGAGGCTATCTTTTCTCCAATTTGCATGCTTAGCTCCTTTGTCAAAGTATCAGGTGGCTATAGACGAGTGAGTGTATCTCTGAGTTTTCAATTCTGTTCCCCAGGTCTTCAGGCCTATTTTTTGCCAGTACCAAGCTGTTTTTGCTACTATAGCCCTGTAGTTTAGGTTAAAGTCAGGGATTGTGATCCTGTGTCCACTGGTTTTGTACCTTAAGATTGTTTTGGCTATACATGGTCTTTTGTGTTTCCACATGAATTTTTGGATTATGTTTCTATTTCTGCAAAGTCTATCATTGGAATTTTAATGAGGATTGCACTAAATCTGTAAATTGCTTTTGGTAGTATAGCCATTTTTATAACAACTATTCTCCCTATCCATGAGCAGGGGAGGTCCTTCCACCTTTTAGTATCCTCTGTGATTTCTTTCTTTAATGGCTAAACCAACTTTTAAGTAGTAAATAAATTGAATTATAAAACACATTCCATAAAAATGTAGATTTACTTTTGTTTCCTATACATTAACTTAGGAAGTATATAAACATCTCTAAAACACTTGATTTATAATGAAACATGGTTTATCCTCATCTACTTTTAATTTAATTTGTGCCTGCAGCCACAGTCCTGTGGCATCTGATCCCATCAGATCTCAGCAGCTGAGCAGTGTTGGGCCTGGTTAGTACTTAGATGGGAGACCACCTGGGAATACCAGAAACTGTAGGTTTGGGAGAAAGACCTGGCAACCCACTCCCAAAAAACAATCAGCCATTGCAAGCCCTATGAATAGCAGAGAAGCACTGACAATAGTGTTTAACCTGTTGTACATAGAGTCACTATGGTTCAGATACTGACTCAAGGACACCTAACAACCTAATAACATTTCTAACTTTGACTTTAAGATTTGGAAGTAACCAGGATTTTTGTCCACAAATTAGTTTTATGGATGAAGACAGTAAAAGAGTAGTTTATTGATACCTATTCAGTATGCCTGTACAAAATTGTTTGTTATTATTTAGACTTTATTCATTAGAATGATTGTCATGTATGTGTTATTTTAATTTCCAGACTAGTTCTGAGAATGATTTTTCTCTGAATTCCCCTGAAAGATTTAGAGATAGTAAAAAAAATGTTTTGAATCAATGAACACGAAAAATTCTCCATTCTGGTTAACTAGTAATAGAAAAAGACTTCTGCCTTATCCTAGTTGTCCAGAAGTGGAAATAAAATAATTGTATAGTCAAATAAGGAGAAGCATTTGTACTTTCTTGGAGTTCTAATCTAGTTCTCCTATCTGTGTGATAACTATTGATTCAGATAAAAATAAAATACAAAGGAATGAGAGGACAATGAACTTTTGTGAATTTCTAATGTTTTACAGAGTATGACATATCAGGGAAACCACATTTCCATACTTTTCTGCCCAATTTCCTCAGATCCCTAGAAGGCGATCTGTATGGTGGGGAAGCAGATAGAAGGCGAAGTGTCCTGGAGCATGGTGGAAATGTTTGGCCACACAGCAGAATCAACTCTCCCTAGGGCCATTTCTCATAAATGTTTCATTTTTACTTGAAAGACAGCAAATTGGAACAGTGTGAGTTTAGTCTAGGACACCTTTGACCAAGATGCCAAGGTGCTTGAGATTCTTAGCATTTTTATAGCTTCCCACTAGAAGTTTGTATGAATAGAAAGTTAAAGGATATTAAGTCAAATTGTCTCCCAAGAAATCAGATATTTAACACTTTGAACCAGTGTTTTAACTGCTTAGTTAGACCTATTTGAGACTGTAAAGAAAGTATTTTTACTTCTAGCTGAATATCTGAATTGAATTATTTTTTTGTTCTTACTGTGAAAGAAACATTTTATAAGAGCACAGCACACTTTGTGCTTTCTTAACAACATAGAGGCAGCATGGCAACATACATTTTGATTACCCCACAGGGTAATGTAGCTCCTGTCTGTCTCTATTTGTCTATCTCAGTTTTTTTCTTCCCCACTACAGGGGGTTAAACTCAAGGCTTCATCCATGCTAGACAACTGCTGCACCATTGAGCACTCACAGACCCTATTTTATTTTTTATTATTTTGAATCAGAGTCTTGCTAAATTATGTAGGCTGCCTCTGACCTCAAACTCACAATCCTCCTTCCTCAGTCTCTCAAATTGCTGAGATTACAGATTCGCACTCACTATACACCAGCTTCTCTCTCTCTCTCTCTCTCTCTCTATCTCTCTCTCTCTCATGAATGTTTAACTTTAAGTGTATTTTTTCAACAAATGGGCATGCAAACACGAGAAACATCTTAGAGAACTAACCACATAGTGCAGATAAACTTTCATGCAAGCTGCAAATTACGCTGATATTATTGTGATCCAACACTACAAAATCCCTATAGCACACTGGAATCATAGTATCCTTACACCTGTCTTGGTAATCCTGTGAAAGGGCTTCTATTCAAACATTTGTGGATGCCTTCCCCCGATCACTGATGATTATAATTCTTCATTGGTGGAGGTAGGCTGCTTATGTTAACTGACAGATAAATGAACAAATAATAATAATAGTAATAATAATAATAATAACAATCATATAAGGATCAGATCAAATATGAACGGATTCTCATTTTTCTGACTCTGCTAAATGGCCATGTCCAATAAGGGCATGTATGGGGTGAATAGAAATTTAAGAGTTTAGACCAATTCTACTTATCTATCCTATTGGGTATTTAAAAAAATTTAAAAATGATAACTACAAAAATGTCTATGACAACTGAATCCATCATCAGTTATATTCGTTATAAGAAAGTACCTTTCAGTCAACAACATGAAACATTTGATTGTCATGCTGATAATTGGTGCTACATGTGTGCTTGAAATATTGCACCTCTGTGTTAGGATTGTGTCAAAAAAACAGAACTGATAATGCAAACATTGTTAATTACTACACAATATTTCAACCTTTGCCAAGCTTAAAGGCTGCCGTTCTTCTCTGATAACAATTTTACTGGCAGACAGGATTGTTCACAAATAATAGTTTTTCTCTAATGAAATTATATACTTTCTTCTAACGAACTTGAATTGAGATCAAGTGATTGTTTAATCATTCTAGCCATTTCACTTAAACTATGGTAAAGTGAACTTTGGAGTGAAACTAACATTTTTGTGTGGCTTTTTTGAAAACAAAAGTAAACAATAAACAAAGAATAATAAAGTCTGTCAGTAAATATATGTCAGTATAAGTACTGACATTTCTATTAAAAGAACATGTCCATTACCTTATTCTCATTCATACTAATTTTCTCTGAATAGGCTATGATATATTAATAGGTGGATAAAAGTCTACACTGTAATGAATTAGGTTAAATTTGGTATATCTTGTATCCTGACACTTGACTTGTTTCAGAAAGTTGTAGAACCCTTTTGCAATTCTGTTCTTATCCTGCACCACATAAAAAAGCAAATTTTGGCTAATTTTAATTTCCTCAAAAATATATATTTCTGTGTAATATTTTTGTAAATTTTGTTGTTGTTGTTTACTTTAAAACTGATTGTGTATGCATTGTTTTCCAGAAAAAGGTAAAATATAAAAAGAAAATGTAAATTTGGCACAAACTACCTCAAATTAAAAAAGTGATTGTCTTAAGATCTCAAATTTAATTGCCACAAGAATTACAGAGATGCTTTCTGTTCTGTGACATGTTAAAGATGAATATACCCTTAGCATTTTGGACATGATTATATAATAGAAGAAGAAAGATGATCAGAAGCAAGGGAAAAATATTTAACTGTTTCCTGTACTGTGTTATCTACCAAAAAGCTTTGAGTTAACCTGAATTAATCATAAATGCTGTTTGGTAAAGTGAGGTCATAGTTATTGGCTAAAATTACACTTGTAATTTGGAATGGATAGGATGACTACTTGAAATTTAGGGAGAAAGAAAGATAAGGTAGAAAACAACTCACAATTACTGAGATTCCATTTTCAACCAATGTCAGTAGGTTCCAGGTAGGAGCAGTTCTGTTTCTTCAGGGATCAGGTAGGCAAACACTGCAGTTTAACTTCTGAAATTATAACAGAAAATTTAGAAATCTTACCTTTCCTAACTTTCTGGATATACCTCAATGATAATGCAGGAATTCAGAGGAACTTGAGCCTAGTAACTTGCAAATACATACACCTAGATGTATTAAGGACTGTGATTTAGCTCAATTGGTAGAGCACCGCTCTGTAGTCTCTGAGGTCCCAGATTCTACTCTCAGCACCTCAAAAGTGGGAAAAGTACATGGCAATCCACTACTGAGGTAATCCCGAAACAATCTGCTACTGAAAATACTATAAGGGTAACTATGAGTTGGAAATGACTTGAGGGCACCCAATTACTACAACAATAACAACAAGATGTATTAAATTCAATTCAAGCAAAGTTGAGTCTTATTTAGCAATATACATTGCTAAATAATAATTATAGAAATTCCTTTTTTTCCTTTTTTTTAAACAGAAGTTGGGGGTTGATCCCAAGGCCTCTTATATACTTTGCAAGGGCCATGCCTCTTGGCTGTACCCCTAACCCATTTTATCTTTTTATTTTCAGTCAGGATCTCACTAAATTACACAGGTTGCTTCTGGCCTTGAACCTGGGATCCTCCTGCCTCCACTTCTTGAGTTCCTGGAATTACAGATGTGAGTCACCATGCTCAACTTAATTGTGGAAATTCTTTACAGATAGCTGGATAAATAAATATCAGTAAATTCAATAGCGGTGATTTATGGTATGGCCCTTGACACTATGCTTGCTGGATTTGATCCCTAATTGTGCTACTTCTCTGTTAATAAGAACTTGAGGACATTATCTTCCACAAACTATTTCCATGCCAATTCCCAGTTTCTCTTGGTATTTACAATATTTTGTTCTATGCTGTTTTTGTTAGGTGCCATTGAGTTTAGTTCAACTCATAGTGATCAGACATAGAACATAAGAAACACTACATGACACTGCCATTCTCAGCACTACACCAGTGCTTCTCTGTTATTCGTATGGTTTTCAATGAGGAGTGGGCTACTTGGTCCTCCCAAGCATGGAGTATTCCAAGTGGTCTCCAATTCAAGAACTAACCAAGCCCAACTCCGCTTAGCTTCGGAGATCAGATGAGATTGGATGCCAGTGTGATACAGATGTAGACATTTTGTTCTATGTTGTTGTTGTTGTTGTTAGGTATGATCAAGTCAGGTCCAACTATATTGTTGTTGTTTGGTGCCATCAAATCGGTAGCCAACTCATAGTGACGCTAAGTACAACAGGTGAAATAGTATTGTTACTGCTTCTCTGTTATTCCTAGAGTTTTCAATAGCAAGTTGTTATTTGGAGAGTGGGTTGCCAGATCCTACTCCCATGCCTAGTGCACCTGGTATTCCTCAGCAGTCTCACATCCAAGAACTAACCAGGGCCATCCCTGTTTAGCTTCCAAGATCTGATGGGATTGGATGCCACAGTGGTATGGTTGCAGGCAAGTCCAACCATAGCCATGCAGAAATATAATCAGCAGAAAACTAAGATGGATTGGTGACATGAACCATGATACTTCTAAAGAACAATAGAAAGAGAAAGGCAGTATAGTTTTAGGTATGATATTAACTCAAGGGCTGGGATTTAGCTCAGTTGGTAGACTGCCATTCTGCAATCTCTGAGGCTCTGGGTTCGAGTCCCAGCACAGTGAAAATGGGAGAAGGACATGGCAATCCACTCCTGAAGCAATTCAGAAACAATCAGCAATTGAAAACCCTGTGAGTGTTACTATGAATTGGACACAACTCATGGCACCTAACAACAACAAATATTAATTCAAAGCAAACTAATGCATAGTAGAAACTTAGAACAGATATTCACAATGTATGTATATTGTAATTTATCTCCTACTCAGATATTTAGGGACTATTGTTAAGAAATTACATTACCTCAAGCTAGTAAATCCTTGCCAGATAAAATTTTGTTACACAATAGAATTTAAAATGACAGAAAGGAATTAAATTTTACATCTTTAACCCAAGTGTGAATTGTGTGTGTGTGTATGTTTGTGTGTAGACAATGGGATTAGTTCTAACACTTTAGTAAAAAAACAAAACGAACAAAATCAAGGATAATTCACAATTTTTATTGTTAAAACTTAATCTGCATAAATCTTACCACATTTGAGAATAAGCCAAAAGGTTTTACTTGTAATTATTTGTAAAAATAAGTTATTGAAAAATAATAGGAAGTGCACATGAAAACATAAGGCATTAATTGTTGCTGTTAGGTGCCGTTGAGTCATGTCCAACTCATAGTGGACTTCATAAGATTTTCAATGGCTGGTTAATTTGGAGTTATTTTGGGGAGTAGCTTGCCATGTCCTTCCCTCATTATATTTGTGGTACTGGGGATCAAATCTAGGGCCTCAGAGAGTGCAGAGCAGCCCTCTATCAACTGAGCTACACCCCAGCCCCATGGCATTAATAAGGAAATAATATTCTATAAGAAACATAGTGGAAGTAGAAGAAACATCTATTCCTTATTCATATTGTAACGTGAAAATACGTGATCTCTGTATGACCATGTACGATGCTGAGAGTTAATTAAAAAATAAAACAAAGAAAAACAAAACAAATAAACAGAAGAAAAAGTCTCTACCTTTTGGGTGTGGCAGCAAAAGTATTTAAATGAATCTATTCCGTGAAAATAAGTGTAAAACAGGCTAACTTCGTAAAAAGGAGGCTTTTAGGGATCTGGAAATCAATTTTTGAAAAGCAGTACACTGAGATGAATTTATTCATGACAAACTGGTAGAGACTGAGTAAACTCAGTGGGAGCCTGTAGGCTTCCTGCTTAGAACTCCTCAGGTCCCCGTCCTTCCTCAGTTTATCTGGCAAGAATGGCAGTTTTGCAAATTTAAGTTTGACTACAAAAGCCAGAATCCCTGCAGCAACAGGTACAGAATTGGTTTGATGAGAAATTAGGGGAAAGAAAAATTTTTAAAGAAATAATGACTTGAGACTTTCAACTTTGGGTGCAAAATATTAAACTAAGATTTAAAAATGTCATTGAACCCCAAGGAAGATAAGAACACAGACATCTTTACTTAGACACATCATGACATCATAGATAATGTAGTGAAAGTCAAAGATAAAAAAATGAAAAGAAAAGGAAAGAAAAGAAAAATAAAAAGAAGAAAAAAAAGAATCCTGGAAGTAGTAAGATAAAAACAAATCAGTACAGAAAAGTAATGACATAATTAGAAGACACAAAAATGATATTTTCATATTGATGAAAGAAAATGGCTTAAGTATTCTGAATTTATCAAAAATATCTTTCAAAAATAGCCTGCAGCTGTATCACCCTGACATCCAATCTCCTCAGATCTCAAAAGCTAAGCAGTGTCTGGCCTGGTTAGTACTTGGCTGGGAGGTCACCTGAGAATACCAAGTGCTGTAGGCTTGGGAGAAGAACTTGGCAGCCCACTTTCAAAAACAGTCAGCCATTGACATCTCTATGAATAGCAAAGAAACACTGCCATAATGCTGTGCACAACACAGTGTTGGAGACTGTTTCATCCGTTGGACATAGGGTCACTATTAAATCCAACTTGGTGGCATGTAACATCTTTCAAAGATAAGGTTGGATTAAGACATTTCCAAAAAGCACAAAATTGAACAAATTTACTGCTAACACACTTCTCCTTCAAGAAATACTTAAGGATGTCCTCCATATTAGCAGAATTTGCACCAGACAAAAAATTAAGCCTATAAGTAAAAACTGGAGTGGTGGAAATTATCAATACATAAGCGAGAAAGTCTATTTTTAATATATATTTTTCTCTTTTCTTTTTTTCAGTAAACATACTGCATTTTACTTTAAAAATATCATTTTAATAAAATTCATATATGAATAATCAACTATTTCAATGAAAAGTATTATAACATTATGGTGTTTAGTTTTAGCATAGACGTGATACAAATGACAATAATGACATAAAACATGGGATAGAAATAGACTTAAACTGGAGCAAATTTCCTATAGTTTATGGGATTTAAGTCAATATTGATGTGAAGTAGATATGGTAAGTTAACATGTATTTTCTAATTATTAGAACAAACTTATGAAAATAATTTTTAAAAAGCAATTTAAAATATTAGCAAAAAATAGAAGAATGGCAGATATAAATCCAACTATAGAAATAATTACATTAACTAAGGGTAGAATGGGCTGGGATTTAGCTCAGTGGGTAGAGCGCTGCGCTGCAGTCTCTGAGGTCCCAAGTTCAATTCCCAGCACCACAAAAATGGGAGAAGGGCCTGGCAATCCACTCCCAAGGCAATCCCAAAACAGTCAGCCATTGAAAACCCCATGAGGGTCGCTATGAGTCGGATACCGACTGGAAGGCACCTAACAACAACAACAACAAGGGTAGAATAGACACTTCAGTCAAAATGTACGGATTGCAGAGGGGACTAGAGATCAAGGTCCACTTAAATGCATTCCATAAGGAGACAAAGTCATGATAAGGTAGAAAGTAACGGCATGAAAAATTTCTGTGCAAACAATGACCATAAAAGAGAAGAGAGGATGGATGCTAACTCAAATCCATTTCTGAGGCCACTACTGAATATTTCACTGTATTAATTGCAAATTTCAATGTAGAATTTCTGTATTGTTCTTTTAAAATTATCTGTGTATTAATACTTTCATAACCCATATAGTCATTCTTTCTTTTACTTTTTTAAACATGGTCTATTTTAATCCTTTAAACATATTTATACCTGATACTTGGAAGTCTTTCTCTCCTAAGTCATGCATTGAAACTTGGTCAGTGTGTGACTTTAAAAAGTCTCAGTGTCCTTTGTTGTAACATGGGGAAGTAATAGACCTTTCCTTACAAGGATATCATAAAACTTGAATGAGTTAATAAATGTAAAATGTATTACACATAACATTCTCAATAAAATGCTAAGCGTTAGCTATTGTTCTATATCACTAATATGAATATGCCACAGGTATATATCAATAACATTAGTGACATTCCTAATTACTCAAGATCTGAGTTGTCAATTAAAGTCTTAAAATGGAAGAAGTAAATATAGTTCTACTTCTTCTGACAGAACTTTGAACATGCATTTGCCCCACTCTATTTACTGGAAAAAGAACACTGAAGAAATTACTGCTCAAAAACCTTTTATATTAAGCTTTCAGAAAAAGAAATTGCTGAGTGGGAAGCCTGTTATTATCTCTACTAATAATGCCACTTGAAATTTCTCTAGTTGAAATTTTATTTTCCAATGTCAGTTTCAAATAAGTGGTGAAGAATTCTCATTTATTGGCAATATAACCCAATTAAGATATAACACTAATAATTAGGAAAGATAATCATAATTTGAAAACTTTCTTGTCTGTATCACAAAGAACTTCCTGAAATGTGTCATTTCATTTCTAGTATGTAACATAATGAAAAGTGAATGCTTTAAAACTTTCTGTACTTTACATGAGATAACAAACATTTAACAAATGAAAGAGGTCTGGAGAAACACTGAGATCACCAAAAGCAATTTTTTTGGAGTGTGATAACAAGAATGTCCATGTTGTGTCTAGGCTGATATGTATCTCCAAGAGATTCTAAAGAAAATCATGGTGTAAAAAATGGTAGCGGTCTCCCTCAAGAGCCATCTGACTCTTGCATATGAAAGCACATAGAAGGAAGATTTCCATTTCCAAAAAGTTGTTATTTCTAAAAGAACTAACATATTTTAATATTCTTGTATATAAACCAAATATGTAGATGGTTGTATGATAAAGAAATGTAAAATAAAATCAAGATGAATCTTATTCTTCATTTATAATATGACCAGTGTCAAGTGCACACAATTGCTTCATCTCTCCACAAAGTTTACAAAGGAGAATGTTTTAGAATAAACTTTGCATTCATTTTTCTTTGCTATTTTTGTTTACATACAGTATTGATAATATAAATGTGATGTTTTTGATATAACATCTTAGGGACATTAATAGAGCCCTGGTTAGAAGCAGAAATGTGTTAGTAGGTGCAACAAAGGGGATTTTTCAGTTGAGTGACATAGCACATGCCTATAATCCCAGAGACTTAGGAGTCTGAGGCAGGAGGATCATGAATTTGAGGGCACAGGCAGCCTGAGCAACTTAGAAAGACCCTGATTCAAGATAAATAGAAAACAGGCTGAGGGTGCATCTCAGTGTAACAATGTACATGCTTAGCATGTACAAAATTAGGAGTTCAATATCCCAGTACTGAAAGAAATAAAAAGAGGACTTTTAAGGCAGTGAAGCCATTTTGTATGATAATACAATGATAGATATGAGACAGTGTACCCTTTGTCAAAACCCACATCCCCAAACCCAAAACCACTGCCACAGCATGGAAAGAGATGTCTTGTACTTGGGAGAGGAAGAGAAAATTTGGCTCAAGACTTAGTCTTGAAAATTAGTACCAGCTCTGCCATGAAGATACCCAGTGTCCAGCAGAGCCCCACAATACCTACTTAATGACAGTACTGATGAACTGAATCTCTGGAACCCTATTTGCCAAGTAGTTAAGGCACTGGTTCCACCACTCCTCTTCTAACCACAAGCACAGGACAGCAAGACTCTATCAGCAGGGAGCAGGGCAGGAAAACTAAAAAACCACTTTTCCTTGGAGCTCAGTGACAGACTCAGTGCTAGACAGAAACCAAAGGCCCTTATACTCAAGCCAATGCTCACAAAAGGAGCCTCTAGACATGCCCAGGCATCAGTAGAGATCTGTTAGGAACTAAGAAAAAAGCATTAAAAGGTACAAAACTCAGTTCTCTCTCTCTCTCTCCCTCCACCTTCTCCACTGCCCTCTCCCTCCCACTAGTTTCCTTCCATCTCATGTTGGGTCCACTTGTATTTTCCAATCTTAGATATATGCAAATATGTATATAGGTGTGTGTATATATATATATATATATATATATATGTGTGTGTATGTATATGTATATATGTATGTATGTATATGTGT